>JAZGTJ010003597.1:0-34655 GCA_036877575.1 Botia almorhae
GTGACTAAACTAATAAAAAAGTACCAGAAACTACCAAGATAATACAATGCTTTATTTTTTTATTTATTGTATTGCTGTAAACACTCCGAGCACCATGTAAATACTGCAGTATATCAATACGGTTCTTTTGTACCACAGTATGAATAGTCTCCTGTTAAAATTTGTGCACTTGACAAATCTTGTAGTTTTCTTTTAATTTGGTTCTCTTTACAGTACATATCAGTACATTTTCCCTAACAGTGGACCTGAAGATGTTTACGGGCATATGCAAGGTCAGATCCGAGTCTTGTTGCGATTGATTTGCATTAAAAACATGAATGAATAGAAAGAGCTGCAATCAGCGCCTGAATTACTTCGATGTTACGCTCTTCAGCAACCCTCTTCAAAGGACCCAAAGTACAGTACTTCTGGAGCCATGAGGAGATATCAGTTAGGGAACCTATCTAATTTATATTGCTGGCTTTTAAAAGTCACTTATTTTTAAGAGACGGTGATTAAATTATCTCATCCTTGATTGCTGATTACCTGCTAACTGCCGTGCCTTCACCAAAATGATGACATTTAATTGGGAATGTTTGAGCCACTGGATGCATTTCCCTGAAATCTCTTTTTCTTATTTCTTTTTTTCTTACATCTCTCTAATACTTGCTCAGATTCACTTGGTATCTCCATTTTCCTATCTTCCACCATCACTGTTTGTCTCTTGAAGTGATGATGCACTGTCTCTCCTTGTCATTTCGTGGGATGCGGAATGCGGACCTCTCAGATAGTTGTTTCGCTTTGCCTCACTGATCTGAGAAAAATGAATTCAACATAATTCTTCACACTGGCTTTCCTTAAGCTGGTTTGCACCCGATGCACCAAAGTCTGAGACTGTCAGTCTTTTCCTGGTCCTTCTGTACACTCAATCGCTTTTAAATGTTTGTTTGCATAATCGGACACCATTCTGCAAGGGCATTGTTTTATCCTCTGAGACTGGTGGGCTATTCTGTTCATCTCAGTTACTTTTTGTCCAAAGAGACTCTTTCTATGTCTTCATGAGGAGAGGGAGAGACACAGATAGGTATTTTTAGCTCTATGACCTATTTCTCCAAAGCTACCCAACTCACTGTCAGTCATCGCACTGCTACGTGTGGATCTTAAATTGTGGAACTGGCATCTATAGGCCATATGTGCTGTGCCGTGGTGTTGGACTTGAACTTAGTGGTGGTTCTTTAGAAGAACTGAGAAACACTTGTACTGTTTTTGGGGGATGACACAGCTTTTTGGAAGATCATCAGATAATCACTAAGGAGAAAGCTGGAGTGAGACTGAGGGAGGGTGTTACTTCCTGGTGATTCAGTCCTGTCAGTGTGATCATCCGAATTAAGTAGTTTGGGCCCTGACCATGTCAAAATGTCTGAACATTATAATTTCCAAATATTTGATAAGAGTTTAGGTCATTAGCTTTCATAAATTAATTGCCAAAAGATGCTAGAGTGTTGTGGGTGGTTTCCAAAGAGTTGCTATGCATTGCTATGCTGAGATGTTCTGATTGGTTTATAGCATGTTGCTATGTAGTTGCTAGTAGTTCGTTTATTTTGATATTTCACCTCAGAATTGTTTATGAATATTCAACCAGAGTCTAAACTCAGAACAAGCTAACAGAATTATTGTACAAAACAAAGTCCAGCGTATATAAAGAGAAACAAGGCCCAGAAAAAAAACTGCCATATCTCTATAACATTCAGATTGTGATTTATCTTGTGTCCTGCCTTTAATGTATGTGAGATATGGAATGTTTTTCCTGTTTTATCATCTGCCAGATGAAAACTATCTGATCGCCTATTAAAATAATAGCACAGTTCCTCCCAGCAAGCCTCATGATTTGAAGTATTGTTTATATCTGAAGCAGAAAGATGCAGGATGATTTACTCACTAAAATTTAACACTTAGGGTTAAGTGAAGAAACCTTATGTGTGAGCAACAATAATACTGATGCTTGATGTTTGCGCTTTCCCAATAGTTTCGCCTGTTTTTAAGCGCATGCATCTTCTATTTCGTGAAATTTTGAAAAGTGGTGTTGATTGAGAAAGTGGCCAGCTCGGTGGAACAAAAATTGTGCTTTTGATGGGATAAATGTTGAGCTGGTGGTCTGCAGAGGGTTACTGCTTAACACAATAAGAGTCTGGCCTGAACTGAGATCACCTATAGGGCAGCCGTTTAAACAAATAATGGTTGAGCCTAGTAATGCCTCCAGCAGATCACAATATTACAGTATTCGAGAACAATATTCGACAGACAATATTAAATGTCCATAAGCCCCTCACATGTTGTATATGGTCTTTACATTGGTCACTCGCCCAGTGTCCTTTTGAATTTGTAGGATTAGCGTGCACACACTGCGACGTCCACACTTGAAATAATCCATCAGAATGTGTTAATCTCCATGTTATTGTGGATAATTCCCTGCGTGTGTCAATGTTTGCATGCCGTCTATGTGCAAATGTACAGTGTCTGTAGAACATGCAGTAGAGTCGTCCAGAGAAGGATTCTGTGTGCACTGTGTTGTGAGTTAGTTTGTGTGTCAGTATGAATCAGAACATGCCTTTGGAGCAAAACAACAGTGCATGGTGCAGTCCATCGCTTAATGTGAGTCTATCGAATGAGATTTATGGGTGTTCTTTCTCACCTTTATTAGGTAGAGAGATTCTCTCTCTGGATCTCAGATATTATTAAAGCACAGAGGGAAAAATTATTCATCTCTCTAGCAGACAATTTGTCCCAATAGCACTTTTCATCTGAGATCTATAAGCATGCTTGTTTAAAGTAAACCATAAATGGTCCAGGAGGGAAACATGAAGGCATAATGGGGACAATTTGTAGAGTGTATAATGAGTAAATGCACACTAGGATGGGTATTACCAGAAACATCTGGGTGTCAATAAAAAAAGGCCATTTTTTGGTATTTAGCATAATGCCATGTAAAACTGTGATACGCTTGTTTGTATTTCATCTATTGGACTTCATTACCCTTTTATGCAGGTCTATGCTTTGGATTTTTGGTTTTGGTCAAATAGGAATAATTGAGTATGTGTGCCCCAATGCTACTGTGGTCAATTTCTGTTTGACAACATATTAATGTGTTAAATTTAGGATTGCTTCTAGGCGGGAGAATATCAATACAGTATAATGATGTAAAACATTGCAATACTTTGAAATATTGATTTCTCCCCACTCCTGGTGGGCACAAATCAGTTGATAAGTTCCCAAGAGTATTTTATGCAGTGAAAGTCTTGTAATAAAAACAACAAAGTCTTGGAACAATAAGCATTGGGATTTACCATTAGAAAATAACAGTCCAAGTGCAACTGGCTAAAACTGTGGCTCACGTGGTGTCTAGGTAGCATCTCCGTCTATCCTGCAGTCTGTGCAAGCAGTGGAACATGCAGGATATCAGCTCCATGTTACACCACAGGCAACGATTTATGTGAACACACAGTCTGTGCCAGCAAACACAGCAGGCCAATTCAATATAGCAGACAAATGCCTCAGAGGATATATGATTCTCTACAGAAGCAAAGAATTGTGGGTATTTTGTAAGAGCGTGACTGCGGGCATCGTGGTCCAGAGCAGGGGCAGGTGTCTTTAGCAGACGATCTCTAAAAATTCATTGAGCATCTTTTAATATTAACACAAGAGTACGTTTCAAATAGCTCATTTAGCTCCGCATACAAATGAGATGTTTTGACACTTACTATAACCAAAACTCCTCTCCCAGGTGATGCTGATGAATATGGAACTAATTTCATGCTGATTGACCTTGGCTTTGTGCTTGGTGAACCAGGGTAAATTTTGCTCTGATAGATGTTGAGGGTAAAAACCCTTCAACTCCCAAATTGTCCCCGTTTCACAGTCTAATTTGTATAAGACAGTATTTTTAACGAACAATTTTCAATTTACTTACCTAAATACAAATTTACAGCATATTGCGACAATTAAACAGAATAAACAGAGTAAATATATATATATATATATATATATAAACACATTAAACAGACTCTGCCACTAACATATGTGTAGATGTAGCTCTGATCACACTAATGCAGGGCTTGGGTCTGCCTGTGCTGCAGTTGTATTCTCCGGTTCTTCAGCAGGCTGAGGAAACTGCACCAGCACATCTGTATAGAGGAGCAGATGAAGAAAGAAATGAGATAAATCATTTGACTGGGTAGTCTAGAGAAAAAGAGGAGGGAGGGGCGGAGGATGAGGAAGAAGAGAGAGGTGCTTGAGGAGGTTGCTATTGCAAAGTGTAATCTACGGAACTGATGGGGGATGGGCATGCCAAAATCCTTTCTTAACAAACCTAAAGTCATGGAAATAATGCAGGCCACATCATTGTATTAGTCGACCACAGGCCATTGACTAAACCAGCCTCTGTATCAGCAGCATGCAGTGTAAACAAATTGAAGTGGTTTTAACTAATTATTTTTATAAATAGTTCCACACGCCAAAGCATATTTATGTCCGCACATTTTCTCTTTTACTGTGTTGACTGAATTAATTTAGTTGCTAATGTAAAATACTGACCAGACATTCACCAGATTTGCACGCGTTAGTCCAGTCAGAGGGTATGTGGAAAAAAGTTCTTTACAGACAGATTTGATACTGAGATCCAAGAAAATATCACAATAATACCATGTATTACCATGTTTATAGGCACATGGACACAAAGTTCATGGTATTAATCTCATCTAATAACACTTGATGACATCCGGAATGCCAATATTTTATTTATATCCAAATGTGATTTTATGAAAATATTATTATTATAACATATTTACATGTGTCACATGATTAAACATTGTCAATATATGTGCTGAGAAATGTTGACTTCACTAATTGTTGAATTTACTAAATGTTACTCATTTGATATATTTGATATACATTGTGGCGGATGAAAACTGGACAGATTTTTTGAGCATGTGTGTGAGTACGTTCAATTAACTTGGAAGTACTGTAGTTCATCACAGCTTGTTTTTGTTAACTGATACAGTGTGCCCTCTAGAGGGAGCTCTCTGTTACTTTTCAAACGGAAAACTGTTAATTGAGAGTAATTGGCACTGTATGGGGTGCATTTCCGTGGTGCAGTGAGAATACTAAGGAATTCTACTTAGCGAGTTTTAAGGCATTTTTAGACAACGCCTTCCCCTGCCTCCTCGCTGGCTTAAATTAAATAGGCTACAGAAGAAAAGCTCATTTTAGAGTTTGATCTGTTTTTGAGAGACATCCAGCATTGCACCGGAGTGACACTGTAGACGCTCAAAGCTATTTGCCCTTCTCGAATTCGAATGCTCGAATTCGTTTTTTTTTCTTTTTCTGTAAATCGTGGGTGGCTATTACATGCACGCATTCGCATCCGCATCAAGCCTGCATTATCAGCGTACCGATTGCATGTTGGCGATTCTTTTAAGGCTTTAGCTTTAAATGGGCAGCATCTGCCCAAAATAGCACTCAGAAAGTAGATTATAATTTGGATGGTTTTCTTCCATTAGGCCACGCACAAAGCTGCTTTGATATAGGCCGCCAACATAACAACACTTGCTCTGCTGTGTGATTTTGAATTATGGGATGCACTAAACTCAAATGTAATGAAAACACTACAGTAATTGCATCAGATGTGTCTGATTTGATCCATGCTCCATTAGTCAGGGCTGTTGACATATTGAAGCCTGGCGTAAAAGGTTTTGTTCAAACGCTCCCTTACAAACTATCTTCAAGAATTCTATTCAAAGAAAGCCGCACGATTATTGACAGTCGAACGCCAGGTACCTCAAATTGGGAGGCAGTGATTAAATTACAAAGAGTTATTTTTGCTTTTTGTTTTGTAAACTATATACCATATGGCTACTTGTGCCTTATCTTCCAGCAAGACACGTTTGACAGTTTTCAAGGCCATTGATACAGTATAATATAATGAGATTGTATAAAAAGCAAACAAACTGAGAGCAGCCATTTTCTACAGCTGTCAACTTATTATTGAAAGCTAGACTTGTTCCACCAGCAGCAAACAGTGAGGTGATTGAATTGGGGGAGGGGGGGTGGCTTGGGCGGCTCTGTGCCCAGACTTGAAAGTGGCAGGGGGTTGGGGGCATTTGGATGAACCTCAGGGGCGAGTTACTTTGCATTTGTGTCTTTTTCAGCACCCGTTCCCTTTTATGACTTTCAAGTCTGCACCTAAGTCCACATCACAGTCACTGACTTTAAAGTATTTGAAAAGATTTGTGTAAGCTGTGTGTGTGTGGGTGTGTAAGCATGTGTGTTGAAGGGGGTCGGGGTGCTTTTGTGTCATTTTTAACTAGCAAGTCATTTCTACACAATGTAAAACAAGTGCCTGTGGCTGAACAATTGTGGAGTGATAATACCATATGGTAATATACCAAGATTATAATTAGTTTGTTTGTCCACAATTAGAATGTTTTACTGAAATATAGGTAGGTAAATATTTCTGTTTATTGCTTTGTGCTGTTACACCTCTGTGTTTTTAATAATTATTTTTTTAAGTAAATTTTTAAAGGCGGAAGAATATCAGATATAATTTTAATATTGTTGTTGCTTTATCACCTAGCCCTGGTTGTTAGTGATAATGTATGAAACTGAAATTGGCTCTGCATTGAAATAGATGTGCATTTATCTATCCTGCTGTGTTTTCTGATTGGTCAGTTTGGACCAAAGTTATAGATCATTATTTAGTATCAACTATCCGAAGGCCGAAATCGAATTCACATACACAATCGCATAAAGGCGCATACGCCCTAACCTTTTCATTATTTCTAAGCGTACTTGTGCACACAAAAAGGAGAGAACTCTTCCTCATGGCACACTAGCATGCAGACTTTCCCCATGGATGCCATTCCTGGCCAACTCTGCATGCACATGAGCCAAACTGTGTTTGCTTTGCTTTGGGCGTTTGTTTCCTCTTATTGATTTTTCTTATATTAGCCAACCTTACCCATTTCTCCTGTCAGCTTTCTTCCAAGATCTCAAATATGTTTTTGGAGCTGTTATACGGCTTAAATACGGTGACTACAAATAATTTCCCTGTAATGTAGTTAAAGTGGCAATAAGTAGCATTTCTGTTTTTTATTCTTGTAGCTGTTTCTCATGCCGGATGTTAAACTGCAGCGTGCTGCTGCCTCATGCTGTTTTTGTGGTTGATCCAAAAGCATGGTCGAATATGTGCCCAGATACTAGAATCACACCCTACACTTCTTAAAGGGATAGTGCACCCAAAAATGACAATTTTTGTCATCATTCACACTTAATTTAAAATGGGCCATATGAAATTATGAATTTCATATACAGATTGTCAATTAATAACTAAATAACTGAAATTATAGTCTGTTTCTCACACGGAGCTAATATATAGCTTCATAAAATTTGGAATATATCACATGAGTGACATGCATTTTTTTATGACTCTTTAGTGGTGTTTTTTGGTCTTTTTATTCATGGTTTTGTGTTTCATATTTGGTGGTAGGTGTTTTTTTCTTTTACGAGAACCATTTCTCTGTCAGCTAATCCAGATTTGAATAGAAGTCTTATTTCCCCATTAATGATCTGTGTTATAGCAGTTAAAATTTAGCCCATAACCTTATAGTTAGTTTGAATATCAGTGACTTACATTCTGCTTCTTATATCTTTCATCTTCTCTTCCCAGGCAATCAAGTGGAACCGTCATAAAAAACAGGTAAGCTTGTTAAACCTGGATGTTCTTACCCCTCGCTGGTGCATAGTCTTACCCAGAATCAGGTGCACAGTAATTGGACCCCTCCCACTCATGGGATTTCCAGCCTACATACACTTGTGTTAATGTTAGGTGTTTGCTTAGGTGTTTGTATTGTGCCTTAAAAGAATGTAGCCACATGTACAGAAGACACCTGGTCCGACTGATTCAATCTTGATATCTGTGGCATCGTTTGTCAATAAAATGACAATTGTTTGTTGTGCCTGGATCTGTTCTTATATTCAGAAATACAATAAAATGCATCTAAAATAGTCAGTGACTTGAAGGTAGCTATACTGAACCAACATGCAGGAGCCTATTTTGTTATCATGCAACAGGAAAACCTTTTGGTATTACAGAGAAGACCCTGTAGATCCTCATGACTTACGACTAAAAGTCTGTAAGCCTATTAAAAATAGCAGATAATTTAAACTTTTTATATTGCCAAATGGTGTGACCATAAAAATATGATTTCATACGAATATGAATAAATATGAAATTATACTATTTGTTAAAAACTAAACTAAATATCGTATCTGTTAATTTATTAATAATAGTCTTTTTTTTGCTTTCCCTTGACATTTTCTCCTGAGATTCTCAAGATGAATGAAATGTATGCTATCAACATGAATACAAATATTACATTTCTAAAAAACATTATTTAGCACACAATAATAGATATTTCAGTTCATCGTCTTGGCCGTGTCTATTTGTCATTGGCTTTTAAAAATATATGAAGTAGAGTTAGAAAGCTTTTCAGGAACAGCAGAATCAACATCATTCGACGAGACGTCTCACAGCAACACAATTTCTCACATAATCACACTGCGAACTTAGTTTTTCATGCTCACTGACCTTTAGATATTACTGGTCCATTGTGTAAGGCCGACTGCAGGCTGAGTATCTGCTGAGTGCAGAGGTGTTTTAATGGAGCCCGCAGCACTTCACCACAGGACTTAATATTTCCCCTCTGGTGGACCTGAGCATACGACATTCGATGCTCTGTAATTTACTCCCCCTTCACACATAGTGGTTTCTCACACGTTAAAGATTGATTCCTCCCTGCACTAACAGACCAGGATGTACCAGCCTGCATTTTCCTGGTTCATTTAAAAATGGAGCAAATTAGGTAGAAAATTGTGTGCTTGTGCCGGACAAATTCGCTGCGGTTTTGTTTGGTTTGTCCGCCATTTTGTTTGTTTGAGTTATTTGTTGCATTCCTACCGAGTTGCTAGTCTTGTGCCTCAAGGCTTTTATTTGCTGCCCTGCAAGGGGGAAAATGGACCAATCAAAGTGTTTTAACAGTTACATCACTTCAAGGCTCGGCCAATTTGTGGGCCGCTGGGTTTGTTTTGGGGTTGGAGTCGTTGTTGCATGATGTAATATTGTCTCATTTCTCACTCCTGCGGGTCTAGTGCTTTTGATTACAAAGAAACAAACGATGGCACATCAGGGAAGACCAAATCTGACTGTGTATCAAAGCTCTTGTGTTTCTCCGTTATTCCCGCTAGTTAAACAGGCTAACTTCTACAATAGCTTTTAAAATCGTAGGGAACTATGTTAAGTAACTGTCCTTTATTTAGCCTGAATTTAAACATACAAATAAATATCTACATGTATTTCAGTATCACTGTAATTTGAACCACTTTCATTTATAACATCAGTATACATTATTACATGGCTCTAAGAAATGCTTGATTCTTATTGGCCAATTGCAGCACTTTTTAATATTTTAGTATAGTGGTTGTTGTCCCAGACAACCAATTTCCCTGGTTCTTACACAGCTGTGCCGTGTCTTATGACTCTCGTGCACCTTTGTGATGTCTGTGCGTATTAAAATAATTTCAACCAGGGCACTCAGGGTTTATTTTGCAATGGCTGACTGTACAATATCCCACCTATTACATTTTATAATGCTGATCAGATCATTAGTTCATATACATCCATATACATTCAACTTTCATTCATCTTTTCATGTTAATATTTAAATGTAAATAATCTACTGATCTGTTATGAATTAAAAAACATTTGTTAATGACTTATTAATGAGAGTCATATTATATATAATGAAAATTTATTAGGAAGTGTTACTCTTACAGTCTTACAAATGCAGCAGTTTGCGTACCAGGCATTCTCACTGCAGTCTGAGCAATACAATCACATTTTGGTACCTCTTTGATGTTTCAAGCATGCTAACATGCTGGTGAGGACAGAACTGTTACTTTCTCATATGAATCACAAATGCTCGCCAATGTTCCCATGGTGCCTTGTTTTAAAAGTACCACTTATTAAAATTACTCTTTTTATGTTTGATGTCATCTTACTTATTTTTGTTCCCATTTCTGTATATTGTAACGCATGTGCTAAAATGCAAACTGACCTTTCATCCCAACTGATAAAGTACATCCTAAATCAATCTGGTTTGCTAGTCTTGCTAGTCGTCCCTGTCAGGTTGGTCTGGTCTGGTTTGGTTTGCTGGTTTTAGGGGGGTATTGGGCACATGTCAGCTGTTTAGGATAGGAAATAAGCTAAACAGTGGCTTGGCCAAAGCAAGACCAGCTAGACCATCTTAACCAGTTAAAAAGCAGACCAGTCTATGCTGGTTCAGGTGGTCCAGATATTTTTAAACAGGGATTATATTTCTGTCTTAAATTTCTAAATTGTACACATAGAAATCATTAATAAACAGTCATTAATTTGACTAAACGTTTACATGCAAGTACAAAGAGCTCTGTAAAAACTCTACTTATACATACTATAAAATGACTTTCCTTTTGAATGGTTTGCAGTCTTGGTGAGGAGTTCTACCGCGAGGCCATCGAGCACTGCCGCAGCTATAATGCTCGACTCTGTGCCGAGCGCTCCATGCGCCTGCCCTTCCTCGACTCACAGACAGGCGTAGCACAGAGTAACTGCTACATATGGATGGAGAAGACCCATCGAGGGCCAGGTGTGTGTCTGTGCGGTTGTAAAACCACACAGGTGATGTTTCTGTTTTCATTGGCCGTTTGTTCTGAGGTTCCAGGTGTTTGAGCTGTAGACAAAGATCATGTTATGTTACTTAAGCAGTTGTGGTTGTATTTGGCTCAGGTGTAGCTCCCGGACAGCTCTACACGTACCCAGCACGCTGCTGGAGAAAGAAAAGGCGGTTAAACATCTTAGAAGACCCACGTCTTGGACCCATCGAGTTTAAGATCGGTGAGAGCAGTTTAATATAGATGAAGAACGTACATTGAGGAACTACATACATTACATACAATGATACATTTTTGTTGAGACTTTTGTTGGCCATTAACAGCATGTGTAAATAACTTACCTACTTGGTCATATGTACAAATTTGACATTCTGACTCTATTACTTGACATTCTGACTTATTACTTTCACCCTATCATACTATTAGACCAATTCCATACTATTTACTATGTAGATTAGAATTTGTGAATCCCACATTGCAATATGTTAAAATTAGTACGTAATAATTCATTTGAAATGTATTTTTAAATGAACTACATTGTAAAAATGTTCTGTCAGTAAACCTAAAATTGTGTTTTTTTTAGCAAAATTTCAATTTACTGGTTTTATATGTATTATATATTAATACTGAATCAACATGAATACAGTAGGTAATTTTACAGGTTAGATCAGGTAGAAATAGTTCTTCACAACTGCCTGTAGCTTTTTACATTGTCAAGCAGAAGTATCAAAATCTACTCTTGGAGGGCCACAGTCTTCTAGGCTCTAGCATCAATTGAACACTCCTATTGAATCCAGGTAAATTTGTGTAACTATGTACATTGTGCCTAAACTACAGTGTCTGTATGTGGTTTGTGTGTTCAGACTATGAAGCAGCGCTGAAGAAGGAAGGGGGTGTTCCTGAGGGTCCCGTGCTAGAGTCTCTCCTCAGTGGGGAACTGCTGGATAAGAAAGTTGAGACAAAGGAAGAGGAACCCATGAGTGAATGCCAGGTAAAAGTTTCCTAAAATGTTTTAATTAAAAGTACATTAAGCTTCTTACATATTGTGCATTATTCACAAAACTCTGCACTATTGGTCTAGTGCAAATTGTGATTAGCACTAATCTTGCACAATTAGCCAGTTCCTTAATTTCATTGGTGAATCGAACACCAAACCAGCACAGAGAGAACATGTAAATTAACAGGGCTTTTATGGTCCCAATTTTTTTCTCAGTGAATCCCCCCCTCAGACACTCTGTTTCTTCCACGTTCACTACAAGTGTTTGTTTTTTGTTCTCCACAGCTTCATTCAGCAATCCTGTCTGCTTTCTAACTCTGTCGTTCTCTCTTTTTTCTGTTCCTGTTATCTTCCCTTCTCATTTCTCTCCCATATTTGTTTCTCTTGCTGGCAGTGACACAAATCCCTGCAGGGTTGACACGCCCTCACTGGCACACTTCCTTGTTAACCACAAAGTGTGTGAGCGCGAGTGCATTGGTCTTACAGCGTGAACGTCTATGCGAGTATGTCAGCGCATTTGACAAAGTTGTTGTATTGATTTTGCTGGGAGAGGCTGCATGTTTTTAACATCTCTGGGTTTACATGTATTAACGTCTGACAGGGTGTTGACACGTGAATGAATATAGACTCTAATGAACCAGCCCTTCAGCCGATTGAGCTGTCATCAGAGTCTCTGGTTTTGCACATAGTATGACAGCTGTCCCAGGGGCGGATAGTTAACCAATTAGCACTTTAATTAAGAGTCACTCTTCAGAGCTCTCCGTCCCCTAGGAGGGGCCCCCTGATCCTGCTTCTTGTTTCACCTCAGGCCCTCACAGGAGCTAAAAACTTGTTGTCTTTCCTGCTACCTCTGTTCTCTTCCTACACTGTATAAAACTCACCTATTATAGGTACAGTTGCAGTTGTACACTTACTTGCAGGTTTTTAGTGTGTATATCTAGGAGTAGGGAACAAACCCCTAAATTCTTTAGAGCATTGAATTACATACATATCTTCTATTGTCCTCTGTACCTGATAATGTCATTAATATTGCCTTGAACGACTTGCATAAACTTCAAAAACAGAAAATAAAATGTGATTCTCTGAAACTGTTGCGTCACAGTCAGGTATATGCATCACATTTTGCACATGAGAACATTTTCAGCTTTTTTTAATACAATCTATAACATTAAATCAATGAAAAAAACTTTTTATTAAATCAATGCAATTAATTTAAAGTGTTCCTTAAATCAGGTTTTGACTTAATCCTGTTCTGGAGCAAATTTTACTAGATGTTTCCTTTTATAAAAATATTGAATTTATTTCTAAAGTGAATGGGAAGTGAGTGTGAATGCTAGAGGTATAAATCTTGAAGAATCACTGTCTTGTATGTTTTGAGGCCTTTTCGAAAGAAGCTTGTAAGTAGGTTGTTCTGACAGTGATTAAGAATTTGCTTACAGGCGTCAAAAATTGAAAAATGTCTGGACATGGGCAAGCTTGAACTATTTGTGTCGAGTTATGAGGGAATTCTGTAGTCGTAGTGGCCAGTTTAGGGTGTACAATTTTGTGAAGCACTGATAGCAGTGGGAGGCTAAGCCTTTGGCGACATCCTGAATTTAATTCTAGCAGTTAGTGTCAGAGCAGAGGCGTAACCAATCAGAGCAAAGGCAGAACATGAGAGTAGCAGTATTTTGAATATGCTATGTTTAGCCATGAAATAACCACAGCCTGCAGACAGAAAATTGTACAAATTGCAGCTGCATAGTTGGTGTGCAAAGTGCATGAGTGAATTAATGAGGGTTTTTAACTTTAGGTTTGTGCAGCTGAGGATGCTATGAAACCAAAATTAGTTGGTATAAATTACAATCTTGCTTTAATCCATGTCTGTCAACTTTAAGGACATCTATATGCTGTGTACTCATTGCAATTGGCAGCATAAATGTTTAGCAGATATACACATTTAACATTTACAGCATTTCTTATCCTGTAAGTTAGACCGAAAAATTGAAAGACTTTTTCTCAAGTTAATTTCAAATAGAAAATCACATTTTATTCATGGCTGTGATATATACAGGATGTGTCTCACCCCAACTTCCTGTTTCCATAAGAAATATGTCAACACAGGAGAGAGTATTGTGATCGTCAAACCATTTCATGGCATCTTTATTAAAAAAACATGTAGAGTGAATGGTTACATGTCCAACCAAAAAGGTTATTTGATTGATATCTTTTCTCGGCTCCATCTGATGTATTGGCCTGTTTTTGTGTGAGGGTTTTATAACGACAGATTTTCAAACAGTCTTGTCTTTGCAGTTTACTTTTATTGTGACAAACTGCTGTCTTTTATGAGCTGGTGTCAACTGGGCAGTTAAGTGTCTCGTTATTGCTCATGCGCCTTGTCTCCCGTGTGCTTATTTAGCAACTGTAATCCTCCGTCTGCTGGTTAGACCTGGTTTACTCTGCTTATGGTCATTACAAGCTGGTGTTTATGGCCAACTAATATAAAAGATGTCTGCCCCTCTCATACTGCCCCCTCACATAAGGGTTTGTTATTGCTCCATATATTGTCACTGCAGCTAATTTGACATACCAGTGTGTTGTAGTCTAAAGTAATACTTCTCTGGTTTTGCATCATGACCCATATATTGCATTAGGCACAAGTACTGGCCCAACATAGTAGCAAAATTATCATAGTAAACAAATAATCAATCTTTGATTTTTAAAATCTAATATACTGAAATGTATTGATATTATTATGATCTGCACAAGCTCAACAATTATTAACATGATATACAACAAGCATCATATTAGGCTGCTTACAACGAGAAATGCACAGCCTTTATAAGTATAGATGTATTAATTATATTTTAGTGTTTCGATAACAACAGCTAATAATTACTGCACAAAACTCATTTAGCCTGTGCTGTAATGTTATTAACCTTGCATAGTTTCTTATTTAGCAGCTAAATTTGAGATAAATTAAGGCTAAAAAAGCAAATAAAAGTGTCTGTTTGGATACACATATAATAAGCTTTATTGTTTAGCTCAGTGGTTAGAGCATGGCGTTAACAACGCCAAGGTCATGGGTTCGATCCCACAAACTCAGAAACAACGTATAATATAATGCAATGTAAGTCGTTTTGGATAAAAGTGTCTGCCAAATGCATAAATGTAAATGTTTTTCTATTGAGAATCAGAATGGACCTGCAAGCTGTTTTTGGGCTGTGACCCACCGGCTGATGATCATTGGTTCAAACTGTTCTTTGAAAAACTGACTCAGGTGTTTTTGTCTTTCCATGTGGTCACAGAAGCTGCTGGTGGGAGACTTTCCTCATGAACTGGATGTGGAAGAGTTGGAGGAAGATGTCCCCAAACGCAAGAATCGCACCAAAGGACGGGTAAAACACCCATCAACCTTATCACACATTATGCTTGAACTAGTGGTGACTGATTTGAATCATACTACTAGAAACAGTCAGTTTTGTCCAAAGATTATATTAATTTATAAAGATTATATGTTTTATTTCTATGAATGGGGGAAGTGCAGTGCTCAATATTGCAGGTCTAGCAAAGAAAGTCCCACCTTCTAGTCGAAAGAGCCAGTCGTCATTCGCTAAACACTCCGGGGGTGTGGCTTTGTACAGGTTGTCACAAGGTTTTGCCAGTCTCTGTGTTTTTTTGGTGCAATTTGAGCGTAAGAAACTGAAAGCCAGTTCAATTTTAGATATTTCTGTTTTTCCATTCAAGTAGATAGAACTTGGTCTTGTATGACCAAAGTAGCTGCCTGGAAACGTTAAAAAAATATGGATAGGGGAAACTTTCCTTATAGGGACTATGGTTTTGCCACAAAAATTGTTATTAGGCTGATTACCCACAATACCCTAGGGAGCGATTAGACCTAAATGTGAGGTTTTCATATTAATAGCATTGGATTTTGTGTCGCAGACCTGTAGGCTGGCAGCCACCCCCGTGGGGTCTTTGTTTCATCTAGTATTCCTGTTTCCTCAAGGCTACGGTTTCAACAAAGCAGGCCATTGTATCTCATCAGCCATTGATCTATCATGGCTCTTTAGCATGTCTCCAGTTTTGATCCCTGCATACCTTTCATCATTGCATTCCGCCGGCTTTGTGTTGATATTCAAAGCGGCTTCTTACCAACACATTTATGACAAACTTCCTTTAATTCCACTTTACAGACATCACCTGTGATAGCACACAGAAAACATGACTTAGCTGATCTTTAGTTATAGCTCTACAATCATAAAAGGCTTGAATCAAAAGTGACATGGTTCTTTGTAGAAATTGTACATGCAAGCTGCAGTAGTCTAGCCATGATATGACCACAAATAAGAAAAACTATACAATTGCTGCCTTTAGTTTGTATACAGTACTATGGGACATTTCTCAGTTACCATGCATGCAGAAATCAAGGTTTGGCAAAAATTCAGAAATTGCTGTTTAATTGGCTCCCGGTCATAACTGAAGTTGGAATGTACAATATTTGCCCACACCCCACAGAATGCTAATTTCAAATGCTAATATAAATGTATAATTGTTTTTAAATTACATTTCATTAAATTCCATTTTGAATTCCATTTTATTTTAATTACAATTAAAAGTCTGCATACTGTTTTCTACCTCAATTCAAATTCAGTTCAAATTCAGGAATTGATGTGCCTTGAATTTACACTGCATTCTCAATTCATCTCTGAATAACGAAAAACCAGACTCATCTATCGAGTCATGCCGAATGCATAAAAGTCACTGTAGTGTAGTCTAGCAGAAAGTACTTTTCCTGTAGATGTCTAAGATAGCACCAACCTTTAGAATCTCTCACCTTCTGTGCTGTTAATTGGGGAGCACTACTTCCTCTAAGATCCCACATACACCACATAGTTATCAGGCAGCGTGCAGAAAAGATGCTGTGATAATTGCGCACTAGGTGTAATTAATGCCATGTAAGAGAATTTGCGTGAAGCCAGAAGAAGGAAGAAGGGGTGGGAGGCGGAGACACAACGAGGCCAAAATAGTGATGGTTCTATAGCCACACCTGTGAGCAGTAGACGTGTTGCCAACTGCCAATTGATTTGTTTGTGTGTGTGTATGTGTGCTGGTGTGATATGTCTAGGCATGTGGTGTTGGGGGAATGAGGAAACGACAGGAACCAGCATCCCTGGAGGACAGAGACAAGCCATATGTGTGTGACAGTAAGTAGCATGTACAGATACCCGCAAGAACTCATTACCAAACCCTGCACAGAAAAATGAGCAGTATATTTCTTTACCACGTATGTAAATGAAATTGTTTACCACTGTGACCTTTTGAACATGCAGGATCAACAGACACATACATTCAGACAATACACAGTACAAAAAGAAACTATCTTAAGTAAATAAAAGGAAACATATATACATGTCTATGTATAGAATCTTTTGGGTTTGCTTAAAACAGTGATGCTTAGTGCAGAATGATGTTATTAGAGACGCATAAAGTTAAAACGTTTTTAATTCTATATTTGAAACTAATAAAAAATCATCCATACATGCAGCTAAAATATGAAAATAAATATTTATAATAATAATAATTTTTATAACTTTAATTAACTAATAATTTTGTGAAGCATCTTGGAATATTATAGTGATTACTAGTAATTAATGAATGCTTTATCATGTGCTAAATTGTTCTTTTATACACTATATATTTATATATTTGACAGTTCATTTCCTTGTGTGTATGTGTGCTTATGTTTAGTTTGTGGGAAGCGTTACAAGAACCGTCCAGGTTTGAGTTACCACTACACTCACACACACCTGGCAGACGAGGAGGGCGAGGAAGACTCTGAACGGCACACGCTGCCCTTCCAGCGCAAGAACAACCACAAACGTGAGCCCAGCATCCGCCACGTACTACACACTCACAACACCACCAATAGAGTACCACTATTCTAACAGTATTCATACAAACTCAAACCCCTTTTCCACTGACACGGTGTTGGTGCCAGAGCTGGTGCCCAAATTTGGCCCTATTCTATGTGTTTCATGGAAGAAAAGGAGGTCCTGGATAAGTGTTAAAAAAATTGTGCACCGGCCCTTTAAATCTGCTGGTCTCCAACCAGGAACTACTAGGATCAGGGGCTGGGGGAGGATAACATTGTCAATATGTAAAGTTTTCGAAACAACAACATCCCTGGCTAAACTACAATTATAATTATAATCAACGAAGCTGTCTACGCTGGAAGCACCTGATGCAAAACAATGTGATGCACATTCATTTGACACACTGTTTTTGTCCTATTTTTTTCTGCTTTTGCCTATTTTGTTGCCTTTCATTTCCCATCTGTCTGAAATAAAATGATTTTATTTACAAATATCATGTGTGAGTTGATTACTATGAATTTCATTTGTCATTCATTTAATCTCAACATGAACTCAAAACGGCCCCATTTAGTTTCTCAGTACCTGTTCCTGGTGTTCCTTGTGCACGATTCATTCCGTGCACATTTTTTCTAAGACAAAGTCAAACTTGCACCGCCTCTGAAACATCTTTCCTTTTGAGCTGACATCATCAAGCCCTCTTTTTTCTATCCCCTCCCCTCCAACCACTAGTCATATAGCGGTCACTTTTATCATCTGATCAAGTCTAAAATTGTCAAATCTAATCCCAACCTACATTTTTTCCTTTTTAAATATTTAGATTCACTCAGAAATATATCACATCGGATAAAACAAATTGTTAATGGCGTTTTATGTTTCCTTGAACTTCTAAACGTTAGATCAAAGCTGCTTCATGATGGCATAAATACCATAAAATAAACACATTCTCAGAACTACAAACAAGACAGTGGGCAGGTTATTTAATAACATATATTATAACATATTATATATGTTATAATATTATAACATATATTATATGGTTACATTATCTCTTGAGGTCAGAGGAAAGCAAAAGGTCCCTGGCACCTGCTCCAGTACCATATCGGTGGAAAAGGGTATTTTGCTATCTCACACATATGCATGACAATAAAGAGTCACACAGTATGCTGCATTCATGTGACAAAATCTGACAGTATCAGATCTTACGCTCCTTGTATATGGCTGGGCAGCATTCATCCAGCAGCCTTTTGTCTGAAAGAGGCAAGGTAAGAGTGACCTCATTGCAGTGTCCTTGTGTAACATGCCCATTAACCTCCTAGAGTTATCTGGTTGAGTGCTTAGGGGAATGGTCCTGCCCATCTTCTTGTTTACCCCTTAGCGCCAATGGCTTTTCAGTTTGAAAGCTGGTTAGAAAAAACATTCACATTGCGTTCAAATTGAGGTGAATTGTCCACGAGTGTCTGCACAATGATACGTTTTCCCTTCCCTCCCTCTTCCTCATTTCACACTCACACCGTATTCCCACATTACACCACGAGCAATATTATTAATAAGGATTTTAATGAAACCTCAGCCCATGCATTATTCATGCAATATTTAGACCAAAAGAGAAAGATGTAGACGTAGGCACTATAACTGAAGCATCCTGACTTAAGATGGAGAACAAAAAATTGAAGTCTGACCAAATCCAAATTTCTATCCTTTGCCTTTATTTCGTTTTGCTGGTACTCTGACTCTGTTTCCTCACTCCTCTCTGTTCTATCAGTTTGATAAATGACAGACCATTCTGGCAAGAGATGAGATTTTACCTTTTTCATTCTCTCTGTGCTCCTCTCTTTATTTCTCATTTATACTCTCCTTCCTTTCTCTTTCCAGTCTGGGTATTCATCCCTTTTTACTAGGCCTGCCAATCGATTAACAATTTAATTGAATTAATTATGTGATATGCCGATTAATTCGTTAAATTAATGGCAGTTATCAGCACACATCAATGTTTGCCATGAGAAGTTCCCAAATGAAGATCATTTAAAGTTATTATTGCAAAATGACAGCTTGAACAGACATTATAAAAATTGTCTTTTAGGTCAATATGTTTTTATATACTGGCATTCCGCATCACTGGTTGGTTTGCGCACATGGTTGTACACATGCAGAGTGACATTTTGGCCATTGCATCAATTTCTGCTGTTCTTTAGCATCTTGCACCACGAGCATCATGTTTTCAGTATACTGCGTAAAGTTACAAGTAGTTGTACTTTGAAAACCCTGAGTTCCATATTGCATTATGTTGTATACTCAATAACGTCTCCTCATTCTGTGCAACCGGCTTTCAGTAAGTGTGCCTTTAGCAAGGTGTGTTGCTCACTGACTGCAAAAACAAGATAGCTTTAAAAATCACATGTAGACTGAGCCAGGCACAATTAATTGCGTTCAATTTTTAATCATGTTTTTAAAAAATAATTATTTGCACCAAATCAACACGTTAGATTGACAGCCCTAGTTTCTCCTCTTCTCAGTCTCGCTTCCATCCCTTATTCTGTTGTTCTCTTTTTTCATCACCAGTTTCCATCTGCTCTCTGTCCTCTATCTCTTTCTGTTTGATTTAAGATTCATCTGTCACTTCTCTGTATTTTTTCTTATTTATTTCCACTGCAGAAGTGAAGCTGCCTGACTGAAATGAGCTACTGCATTAAAATTCATGCCTGTTCATATTCTTTTTCATATAATGTTGTGGTGGAGCTACTTGGGTGGGGTGGTGGGGGCTACTGGGAGCCGTCCAGCAGGGTCTGGGGGAGGGGTGCTGTCTGAACACTGGTGTCAATGTAGAAGGGTATAGGGGTAGTTGAAGGGGTGGTGGGGGGTGTTGTTGTTTGCATTTGAGGTCGACCTTCTAGACGTGCACCTGAAAATTGGATTTTGAGATTTGGGCAGTTAAAATCCTCCCCCACATGCGGACACACACTCACTGTGTACCCAATTTTGTCTTTAAAGTGTATATTGGGATTCAGACTTACACCGTCAGACAGAGGGACAGTTGGAGGGGTGTTTTCTTTGTAGAGTTGGGCGGGTGATGAAGGTCAGATTTCATCTGTTTGTTTGCTGTCTAAATTCATTCCTGAACTTCACATGGTCTGGTTTATTTCTTTTCTCGCCTCTCTGCACGTAACACTTGCACAAGCACATCTGTAATCACACACTCTTTTTTAACAATTATGGTGATTATGGCTGGTAATGCATTGAAAAAGCTCAAAATGGCTTCTTTCTGCAGCTGAATTCCCTCATGCTGTTTGTATGAGAGAAATCGTGAGGCTGAATCACGGCACAAATAATAATGGCACATCAGCACACCTGGGAACAGGAGGAGCGTGAACTTATCAAGAGCAGCAGAACAGTCAAAAGCTGGAAACTGGTGTTAAAAATCCTGCTTTTCATCCTGGTTATTATACTGTAAGGCATTATGAATGTAAGGAATTGTGTTGAAAACAAAGTCTTTACAATGATGCTATAAAATGTGCCAGAGATCCTGTTTTCAACTGATCAGACTGAAATGCATGTACATTTATGCAAATTGCAGACACTTTTAGCCAACAGAAGGTAGCATCACACACTGGTTGCATTGGCTGAATCAAAAAACGTAAAAAAATGTTTTAAAGCTACAGATGTTGTGTGTTGTGAGAAGATGGAGTAGGTGGTATTTTTGTGGTCTATTCACATTTTAAATATGTGATTTATTTTTTATTTTTAAACAGAACTCTCAGAGCGTGATATCATATCCTGTGTTTTTGAGGTGTCCAAAAGCTTCTTAAAATCTAGTGTAACTGTACATTCTCAAAATCTAGTGTAATGATGCCCGCTTCTCTATTTTAGTGAATGTTGAAAAGATTATATAATTGTTTATTTAATTTTAGCCAAAAACATTACTTAACAATGTGGTTTATAAGGAATAATACAAATCTTTATAAAATACCAATATATATAAAGACTTTATTTAGGCATTTATAATGCTTTACACACCAACGTAAAACAGATGCTGCAAAATTCTCAATTCTTCATCTATGTATGAGTTTACCTGTATGCAGTCTATGCTCTGCTAGGCCTCAGTCGCTACCTGCCACAGTCACACTTCTGTCTGCTCCGCAACAAAGCAGGAAGAGCAGTGGCCGTTGCCTAGTGATGGTGTTGCCATGGAGACTGGCCAGCCAGACTCCCTCTATAAAGAATAGGTTGTTATATGTACATCGAGTACAGAAAAGGGGAGGGTAGGCAGCAGAGTTTGGAGTTTCTCTGGATTTGAGGACTGAGGGTTGGAGAGGTTCATTAAATCAGAAAGGGAGAGAGAGAGAGATCGAAATGGAGAGAAAGAAAGACTAGCTGAATTTTGTATGGTTTGGCATATATATGAGGCCAGACAGCAAAGAGACTTATATTACGTTCTGCCTCATTTGCGATTCTGTATTAACAGCAGCGCCGAGGGCTGTTTGGCTAGACTGGTTGCTTAAGGTCATTTAGATTATGTGCATATAACCCCACATCCGCCTGTTATCTTTTTCTCCATCTCTTGTTTTTAGTCAAATGTACATATGTACATACATACTTATACAAAAGTTTATTTCCAGAGAGTGCTACCCTATGTTTATGGTACGGATTCAGGAGACACTTTTATTCAAAATGACTTACACTGAATTAAAGATACACATTGCTTATACTTCTGTTTTATCAAACCAATGGTCTTGGCACCATGTGGTACCGGTTCATGTTCAACTAAATTCTTACCTGTAGATTGGATCACTTTTTTCTTTGTGTAAATTTCAACACTTGGAAAAAAATTTGAAATGCTTTTTATTTGCAGCTTTAAAAACAACACAGGATGTGCTAGCCCCCACCCACCCCACACACATTTATAAGTTAAAGGCACACAAAAAAGCAAAAAAAAATATTTTTTAAACAAAATAAAAATATTTTGTGTATGCTTATACTTCTAGTAGGTGATCCACCATTGTAAACAGCTTACGCATAAGCAGAACAGATGTTGTAATATGCTCAGTTTAACTGTTACATAAAGATTGTGCTCTTCACATTATATTTACTGTAATGAGCTTTTTACCCTTACAGAATCGAAGTTACAGAACCAGATTCGAGTCTTGCATACACCCCCTCAAAAGACCTCTTATACACAAAAACTAGAAATATCTTTAAGGACAAAAATCATTCAGACTGAGAGATATCATAAGTTGTATAATAACAAGAGATTGTTCTGGATTCATAATTCCAGTGTTCTCCGGTGAGAATATTGATGTTCAAATATTTCGTCTCTGAAAGTCCAACAGAGAGTGAAAAAGTCACACTGGAGGGTGTTTTTCCCGCTTCCATATAAATAAATAATTCCTGTGAAAGTCTGTCTGAGAGATTGGGGTCTGAATGTTCGCTGTGCAGATTTCGTGCGCAAGTGCTTGTGTGTGTTTATTTATTTATTTAGCCGAGCAGTGTGGCATTAAATGAAGTTGTTTCGTGTGTAGATTGGAAAAACAGGATAATGTCATTGATTCCTATAGCGCGCAGGAAATGTGTTTTGTTCTGCATGTGTATCTGTGGCTGCATACTGTTTGTTTTCATTACCAAAGGTGTATATCACCCTGCATCACACGATTGTGGTTTGTGTATGTATGTATGTATGTGTGTGTGTGTGTTTGTGTGTGTGTGCATGCTTGCGTGCAGGTCGAACTGACTACACTGCAACCATAGATCAGGTTTTATTATGCACCAAAAAGCTCGCCCTCCTCTTGCTTTAGCAATGTCATTCTGTTTAAGGTGTGTTATGCAACCCAGCCTGCTGAATGGACACTGAGGTCCATATAATACTGCAACGCCTTCTGTTTTTCTACATCTGAGCGTATAAGACAGCTGTCTCAGTGTTCTAGTTTAGGGAAGAAATATGGTGATATATAGTGATGGGAAATTTGTACACTATGTGCACACACACACACACACACACACAATATCTCATCTGTTACAATACATAAATAATAACACAAATTATATATATGTATATATGTGTGTGTGTGTTTGTCTGAGGTTGCATGATAGAGGGGGTTATTAAAGCAGGAGTCTGCCCCATTTGTCATGGTCAAAAAATGGGGTACAGCATGCAAACAGTCTCAAAAAATGATTAGGCAAAGGTGTAGCAGTAATGAAGCTGAGCGCAGGAGGGGTTTGTATGTTTGGACTCATGCGTCATTTGTTTGTATAAAATCTCTACACACTGCTGCAGAACCTAATAAGGTGCCTTATATGTCTTATTGTAAAGCTTAGGTGGCTTAGGAGACAATACTATAGGAGGTTTTTTATAGTGTAAATCAGGTCATATGTTTTTTAGAAATGTATTTTTTTGGTAATCAAACACAATTTTCAAATGCTGTCACTAAACCTCAAGTTGTACTTAAATCACAATATTTTTTTTAAACACTAACGCTGTCTCTTGGTGACTCATGCACCACTTGACTTCTTAAATGTGTGCCTGTCTTCCTCCTCAAGCTTTTATCCAACTCTCATTTTACAGCGATGTACATCAGACCAGGCATGTGGCAGCCCTGTAATGAGTGGTATTGCAAATTTCTTTTATTAGTCTTGGGTAGACCTGCAAAAACGCCTTTGCATGACTCTAATTTGATTGCCTTGTGAAGACGCTGTTTGTTTCAATGAAGTGCATGGGATGGTTACCAATGATGAGGTTTCTGTCAACAGGTGCTTGTGAGCACTTCCTGTAGAGATGTTGCTTTAGTGAGACAAAAGCTGCTCTCTTTTAACCAATTGTGTCTTAATGAGAGATGTGTGATCTAGCTTAAATAGAACAGATCCTGTCACTATACGATCATTTGGAAGAGAGAGAGATGCAGAGAGAGCAGAAGATGATAAGGAAGGAGTATTTGAGGATTCCTTTCAATTCCCATGGGGCTGTGAGGCACTTGAAAGCTGTGAAGTGTGCCGTTCTGCCTGTATTCTCTTCGTAATTGGACAAATGCTGCATTGGGGAAGAGATAGGAAGAGTTAGGAAAGGAACTCCTGTGTGTGTTTCTCTGGAACTCTCTGTCTGTGTTTCTCTTTTGGCTTGACTCTGCGTCTGTTTCTCTCTTTCCTCCCACCTTCTGTTTTTTGCATGACTAAAGGGCTCCGTTCCAAAATCTAGTAAGCTGCTCTGCTGTCTACTGCCTACATAGACAGTTCCCCTCAAACGCATTCCAACTGGGATAGAAACTCGTAAGTAACTCATTTCTTACACATAACATAAAGCAACTCAGTATGCAGCTCACAATTGATTCACAGTAGTGTTTGACATTAGCACGTCGCTAAGTTAGTAGCACAATACTCTAATAAGCATAAAATACATATATTGTGCTAAATAAACCATCTCTAACCAACCTAAACTCATTTTCTGGTCTAGTTTAGGATGTTCTAGTTATCTCTCAGTCTGGAAAGGCTGGTGTTCACATGATTTAGCTTAAGCTGTATTTATTATCTGTACTTATTGAATGAAACATAAGTTTATTAAAATCAGGTTCAGTGACAGGTTTCACTGAACCTGTTACAATGCATTCTGGGATTTTTTGCTGCATACAGTAGCATGCAGGTTGGAACATTTTTTGGCTGAAGGAATCTAGGAGGCAGCATAATTAAGTTGCCTACCTTTTGAAACAGCCTTCACAACTGGAGCCTTAGATCTGGTGCCCGGGATGCCTAAAAATGCTGCTTCAATAGGCAGCTCACTAGGTTTTTCGAACAAAGCATCTGTATCTCTTTCTGTCTCTGTTCTCTCGTTTTACATCTTTCTTCATTGTGTGAATATACGTGTGTGTGTATGTGTGTAGCAGGCAGGATTGATTGATTGTGGCTGACATCAGAACAGAATACCTTTAAACATGACTGCAGGCTTTAAATCATTAATAGGTTTTCCTTGAGTCAGGCCAGCTACAGGGCAGACCCCTTTTGAATATATACAGCCATGTTAGAAATTGCTGATTCACTCTCCAGGTTTTTCATCTTTTCTGTATATATATATATATGTAGTGTGTGTGTTTCCCAACTGGAAAGTGTACAAGCGCTTCATGTTGAGATGGAGAATGTTACTGTCTGCATGCGTTTGCATAGGTGAACATGTATGTTTGTGTGCGCATGTGTGTATGCTCTATGGGGACTAGTGAGCACAGACTGCCTTTGAGAAACGAAATAAGAGAGGAACAAAAGAATTTATTTCTTCTGCTGTTGGAAAGCAGGTGGATTGTTCCACACGTGTGTTTTTTTCTAAATATTGGTGTAAGAATATTTGCACGTTTTCTGTATTTAAAGGGATAGTCACCCAAAAATTTACAAGCTCAAAAAAGGACAAAAATAAGTATAAGGCTAAATAAAAGAGGTCCATACATTTTGTGATCTATATTCCAAATCTTCTTCTAAATCACACGATTGTTTCTGATCATTATATGCAGATTGATCATTTGCTGGAAAACTTGCCTTGAAGCCATGGTCACCATTCACTTTCATTGCATAGAAAAGAGCAGTTTGTACGTTCTGCTACAAATAACTCATACTGGTTTAGAATGACACTTCTGACAATTGTTTGGATGACCTATTCCCTTAATACAAATTTTTTTCTTTAATACAAAACTTATTTTATAAATCTATTTTTTAAGTGAAATGGTGAGAGACACTATGTGAGACATTCTGCAGCAAATATTTGCGTATAGCAGATTGTGGTCCTCCTTTCTCGTGTGCAGTTTCTTAACTCCAGCAGTTTTCATAATTATGCAGCGTAAATGGAAATCTAACCTCTGAATCTCAATTGTGTATGGATAACAGTTCTTTCTTCATTTAAACATTACTGTTTTTACACCACACGCTGTAGCACGGCAATTGTAAACTGGTTGCTCATTGTACGCTAACCTCAGGCCCATGGACAAGAGACTGTCTGGTGCACACAAAAATGACAGTAGCTTTCTACAAACACAAGCATTAATCAGATTGGCTGTCTGTAACACAACTTTCAGGGTCAGGATAGGCAGGTTTTTCGCCATCCATCAGGGAACAAAGTTTGTGAAGAAATTGTCACTAGTTTGCAGTGAATTTCATAAGACTTGTGACTTTAAATGAGATATATAGATATTATAGATATATGATATATATGGATATTTACATTTACATTACATTTAGTCATTTAGCTGACGCTTTTATCCAAAGCGACATAGAAATGAGGACAGGATGAGGATATATTACAGATATATATAGATATATATATAGATATATGAATATCTGATATTTAGATATTCAAAATTTAGTTTGACACACTTTGTATTAAGTAAACCAGATTATCCTTTAGCACAGTTTTACATCAGTGAAATAATTGATGCTTATTACTTTTGTGTTGTGCTTGTTCTTGCTTGTGCTTGCAATGTTCAACTGTATACACAGACTAAAATACTGCACCATATTTAAGCACCATGGACAGCACCAGAGCGCACAGTCCTGCTATCCACTGCTGCGGCTGCACGCGCCCCAATGCAGTCTCTGCTAAACTACTAGCGGTATGATCGTACCACATGGTCTGTGTTTTAACGTGGTGTTGATTTAGAAACTGCTTCAGTCCAGATCTTCTCTTGCAGAGCCCTTGCTGAGTTGTTTTGTCTTCCCAGCCCAACTTTTGCATTTGTGGAGTTATGTGTGCTTTAATTCATATAGGGGCTGGTTGATTTAGGGGATAGGGGACATCTGCACTGGGTTTTTTAATACTCTTTTTCCATATGAGAGGCTCTCTCCATGTTTCTCTCTCTCTCTCTCTCTCTCTCTCTCTCTCTGGAGATTAGGGAATAAAACAGCACAGATTCCCCCACTCTTTCTCATACACACACATGCACCTCCCCCTCTGATAGGATCTCTAGAGGATGGAGTGGATTAATGACCTAGCTGGAGAGGGCCACAGTTCTCCAAATCACCCGGCAGAACTACATACCCCTGCTCCTGTTTACTCTATGTGTGTGTGTGTGTGTTGTTTTAGATCAGCCTATTTTTTACTATATCTTTGCACATAAACTAGTAGTGGGCAATAAATATGTTCAACATTTATTTTAGCTGCTGAGAAAAAAATTAAGTAACGTCACAAGCATTGTGCTTTTTTGCCTATTAACTTCAATAAAAACTCATTATAAAACTATAGTTTTCAGATATAATGTTTTTAAATATATTGCACAGTTATAACAAACTATTTTGTGCACTCAAATTCAGCTTCTCTAAGTCACATCTTGTCTTATTTTATTCAAGTGGCTGCTAGACAGATTCATTCAGCCATAAATACAAACTGATCTAAGTGCTACGCAGTGACTAGGAAAGCTTGTCTTTCTTGTTAATTATATACACCAGTTCCCCACTGTGTATCTGTGTCTTAGCGCACAGCAGTGTCCTCTCTTCCTGTGACAATATTTAACAGATCTCCAGTTCTCCCTTTGAAGAGCATTCGCCCCCCCGTCTCCACCTGCAGGCTTCAGTAGGCCCATGTACTAAAAGGAAACATATGGTCAGAAAACAAACCACACAATCCTGCAGGGATCATAAAGGCAGTTAGTGGTGTTTGCACTTGGCAAGTATCACTGTTGTTATTACTTATGCTAAGGGTTAGAGATTTAAACAATCCCCTGATCCTAAAGAGCACAGCTAGTCCTGCACTGGCTGTGCTACAGACACAATTGATACCTCACACTGAGAGGGGTGCTGTTGTTTTTCTGAGTGATCAGGCAGATGAGAAAGCCAGTAAAAAAATTCCAGAGAGGCATCTGAGCTGTTGGGGGGGGCACTTTTGACTTGAGCAAGTAAGCAATCACGAAGAGACACTACCCAAAACACCCTAGCAACCACATAGCAACATTCTACTGTAGCATCCTCCCAAAACATCCAAGTATACTGCATAGCAACAAAATAAAAGCCATTTGTTTGTTTCTTTCTTTTCTTCTCTTATTATTTGTTCATCCTGCTTTCTTTTGTCTTTTTCTTGTTTCTTCTTCTTGTTTCTTTCTTCCTGATGTTGAATTGAACTTAAATCTCATTTCAGCCAAAAAAGCTGCAGACGGCTCTGTCATCCCCAACGGCTACTGCGACTTCTGTCTGGGAGGCTCAAAGAAAACCGGCTGTCCAGAAGATCTCATTTCCTGCGCTGACTGCGGCCGATCAGGTGGGGCCGAACTCTTCTTAGCTCTGCTCTGTGTTTGTGAAGTGGATTTATTAATGTTTACATTAACATTTATGCATTTGGCAGACGCTTTTATCCAAAGAGACTTACATTGCATTATACTATACATTGTTTCTGAGTATGTGCAATCTTTGGGATCAAACCCATAACCTTGGCGTTGTTAACGCCATGCTCTAACCACTAAGCTACAGGAAAGCTGCATAATGTTCCCTCCATATCACCGTCTCTGTTTTTGAACAGGTCATCCGTCGTGCCTGCAATTCACCGTCAACATGACGGCTGCTGTAAGGACGTACCGCTGGCAGTGCATTGAATGCAAGTCATGCAGCCTGTGCGGCACGTCAGAGAATGACGTAAGTAAACCTTACAAAACAACACGCTCATTTTATAGCGTTCTAACGTGTTAAACCCAAACCCCAGCGATGGCGTTTGGTGACATATACATACAAGGATCAACTTGCATTATGTTTTTAGGATCAGCTTTTATTCTGTGATGATTGTGACAGAGGGTACCACATGTATTGTCTAAGCCCCCCAATGGCAGAGCCTCCTGAGGGTATGTGCTGTCTGTTTTTTCTCTTTACGCAGGTCAATAACCATTATTGACACGTCAATTGATTATGCAGATTAATGGTCATACAATAGGTTTGTTTTTAATGATTGATTCCTAAACTTGTTATATTTGGTTATACCCAAATCTTGAATATTGCTCACAAAAAAATTTTCTTAATCAGTGTTTGCCTTTTTTTCAATTTTTTTTCAATTTTTCTTAAAACATGTATTTTTAATTTTTTACTTGTTTTAAGCACACCATGTCAGAGTCCTGGCTTCTTGTCTTGAGTTCTTCCTAGTTCTCATGCCAGGATCCTGACATTCCCTGTGTTTTGTGTCAGAGCATGATGTTTGGTTCTGGAATCATGCTCTTTGTCTTTGTCATCGGTTATGTCAGGGTCCTGGCTTCTTGTCTTGAGTTCTTCCTAGTTCTCTTGCCAGAACTCTGACATACCAATCTTACAATTGTTAGTTATTTAAAAAAAAAGAAAAATATTTTTTTTGTAAAAATAAAACAATAAACTTATTTTTTGGCAGATTAGAAGAACCACTACTTAAGAAGTGACTTTTCTAACTTTGGTCAAAACGCCTCTTTTTTAACACCCAAATCTGTTCCTTTGCAGGGAGCTGGAGTTGCCACCTGTGTCTGCGCCAGCTAAAGGAAAAAGCATCCGCCTACATCACACTAACCTAATCACCGTGCCCTACTTAACCCTACCAGTCTCATTCGGCTCTGTCCCATCATCACAGATCCAAAGAGACTCCCCCAACATCAACCAGAAGAGAACATTGTTCCATTTGCCATGTCTGGTGACTGCAAGAAAGACAACCTTTGACTTGGAGCCACCAACATTTTTGTAGGTTTCATGTCAGTTGAGACTAAAGCAGACATTTCCTCATAAATCCCTCCAAAGAGTTTGTACCTTTATGGACCAGAGGGGTCGTCTTCTTGCCTAACTCTGTTTTTGGTGGTTAGACAGGCAGTGCCAAATGGTTTGTGGCTGAGGAGACACTTTTTGCACGAATGGGACATTCCAGTGGAAGGAGTTTTCTGTGACGTCATCAGATTATGCAGATGAGACAAGAGCAACATGATGTTACCACAGCTTTTAATAGGTTAACTCTGATGAGAGTAGGTAGTGTCAACGTGCCATTGATTTTTCAGTTTTCTTCGGGAGCAGACACCAGCACATAATGAGATCATGTTTCGTTGTTCAATCTGGCCTTATTCTTGCTATAATTAAACTTAAGAGGGAAAAATGAATGAAATATTTAATAATTAATATCCCTTAAAGGTACAACATTTGGTTAATGCAACGTGTTACATGAAATTCTAGGAAGAGTTCCAAAAATAGAAATGGTATATCACAAAAGATAATTTGTAATGTGTGTAGTGACTTTTGACCAATGAAAATCTTAATGCTGCAACCTGTTTTCATGAATTGATAACCCTTTAGTTAAAATGTCAGAGGTGCATGTCTTTCAACCACAGAAGTTGCTCTGTGAAAAAGAAAAGAATTTCTTCCGTACTTCCAACTAGTTCCCCACCACCTCTTCCTATTCTGAAAAAGCCAACATAAAATTCCCTCTCAGCCAGGGTGCGTTTGTAAGAGTGTATATTTATCGGGCAACGTCTGTCCTTGTTTTAAAACAGGGCGTTATATGTACGATTGTTCTCTTTTTTATGATGACTTGCTTGCATGTAGTAATAGTATCGTTTTTAAACAATTTAAGGACAAAAAATCGAAGAAAGCACACTTAATCTGCAATAATGTTTTTGTGTTTGTGACCCTCTCTGGGTAAGTTGCGTCTGTATGTATGTGCGCTTTAAAACTCGTGGGGAACTGAAACTGTAAACAGCTGAATGCTAGTGGGCGGAGACTTCAGTGGGTGTAGCTTTAAAAGTGGGAGGAGTTTTTGAAATTTTGATGTTATCAGATGCCACAGCGATTCTTAATTTTTTATTTTATGAACTGAAGACCAGCTTGAAAATACTTTTTGTCTGGTCTCTGTGGAGCGGCATTTTTTATGTTTCTGTGACAAGACAATTGTGCGCCATTTTGTAGAATGAGCTCTTCATTATCTGTAAGTCTGCTTTGTGCTCCGAAACTTACTACAGCAGCCTGCTTAAAAGAAGTTAAAATGTCAAACAAATTTCAGAGGAGTGTTAGGGGACCGCAGGATGTGTTTGTGTGTGTGTGCGAGATTGTGCTGAGGTGACTGTTTTGAACCCAAAGTCCCCTCTTATCCGTGGCCTAAATAGAAAGACTGCCTGCCGTTTTCTCTACTCTGAGTCCTTAAGCTTTAAGTTGCGAGACATTTGCTGTAAATAAATAAGTGCTCTGTCTTTTCTGAATCAGTCCCTGTTATAGACTCAAGTGAAATGTTTAATGTGCTGTACTGCATCAAAATGTGAAAACAGCTTTTTCTACACAGTTAGTGGAATATAAATCCATGTTATTGGGTTATTTCTATTTTTGTATAATTTTCAAATTTATGGTTTTATCAAGCACTGCGCCATTGTAACTATTATGCCAGAAATATAAATTAGGTAATCTTTTAAATTTTTTAAAAGAGTTGTAGAAATATTTTGTCTTCAGTAGAAATAGTCTTGATTTCACATTTTGATAATTCAACTTCTCCGTTAAGCCAACTAGAAATGTTTTCTTGTTGTTCTTTTTTGTACTTCTGACTATTTTGCACAAGTCTGTGTGATTTTGGATGAGGGCACTATTAAAGCATTTTGATAATGAAATGAAAGCAATTCAATCTGAGTTAAAATTAGACACATTTTGCTTGCGCTGATGTCCATAAACACAATTACACATGAAACGTGTTGATTCTGCTCTTCTCAGTTCAACCTTAAACAGAGAAAGAAGGTGAAGTGTGTATTTCTTTTTGTTAAAGTCTTTCTCCTGTCTCAGTTTATTATGCAGATTAAATTGTAAATAAGCCATTCAAAGATTGACTTTCACAAGTCAGAATACTGTGGCTTTGTGGCGCAAAACATTGCTCTGTTGGTTTGAGCAGCTTAACATAGCAGCATAAGCTCCACCAATGGCAAGAGTTTGGGGCGGGTGTATCTGTTTTTAATTGACCAATGAAAGATAAGGGGGAAGACAGATGGGATAGTGGGAGTGTTTGGGATATTATTTTTGCAATTCGATTCAGTGCTACTCGTATTTTTGAAATTATACACTTCATCTTTAATATGAAGAGATTTTGATTTGTCCACCTTGGTGAAATTTATTGTTAGAACCTTTACGTTCTGTAGTATTTTGAAATATTTGAATATAAAATACTCTATTTGAGTATTTTGGGGCTGTGATTGGTTTGTATGAAAATAAGCGTTAGTCTACTTGCCTTATTGGCAAGGAGTGGAGTCATAATGACGAGTTAGTAATGTGAGAATTTGATAAGGAAGCATAAGTACAAGCATAAGAACTTGTGCATTTTTATCATGCATAAATTTTAACCAGATTTTTTTTAATGGTGAGCATCTATATTTCCATGTCAGTGAAGACCACTCTCAACTCTTCTACCTTTGTCTTTAATATGTCTCGCTGAGTTTGCAGGGTCTTCTCTACCTGTATATTGTTGTGCTGTGATTTTTGCTTGAGATTTTTTCCTTCCCCCGACAAACACACACAAAACGATGTTCTTGTGCGAGAGGACGCATGTGTGTTTTTCATTCTTGTAACTGTCCATTAAAAAATAAAACAGATGTATGGAGAAAAGAAATGTGTTTTGACTCAGGACTGAGTTGTACATTTGTTTTCTTTGATCTTGAAAAGGGTGCTTCTACATGGACCTAAGTGGCTGGTATTGCTGCTGCTCACGTTCCATTATAAAGAATGTCCTTTGTTTTATTTCTGTCCACTTTGACAAGCAGGAAATAATAAAAAATAGTACCATCATCTGATTCTGTCTTCTGTGATGTTTCCTGTAAAGCAGCACCAAAACACCTTTGAATAAGGACCCAGCTAGCAGGGAATGTTCTCAAAACGTTGGCTAATGTTTTTTAAATGTTCTCTACATTATCAAAAAAGTTCTTGCAGTATTGTTATTTTAACATGTTTATAAAGTTATATATCAATAGTGTTATTCTTAAGTTGCTAGTGGAACAGTTTAGAAATGTTACAATTTATATAATGTTTGTGGAGTATGTCGCTGTTTAGCTTAGTTCTGATAATGGACATTCTGGCATTATTTTTTATCCTAATTCATTCACTATTTTCAAAATTTGTGCTATTTTTCTTGTGAAACTGTGGAGAGTTCAGTGAATTCCAGTTGCTTAACCAGTTCCAAAATTGCATGAGTCATATACAGTATAAATTGATATCCCCATTCATTGTAAGTGCAGGGAAGAGTCACCAGTACCATTGTCAATTTGTACTGTCAATTGTAACATACAATTGTAACTTTAACATAAGGCTTCGGAACAGCATGCGGGTGAGTAACTGGTTTTCATGACAGAATTTGTATTTTTTAGAGAAACTTCCTACATTCCCATGTTTAATTGCTGTAATATTAAAAAACATATAATATCGCTTAAAAATTCCAAAAAGACCATTCTGAGCTGCACAACTGTCTTGTCTTTAAATTCCTATAGGATGCTGTGGGGGAATAGGGCAGAACAGAACTATATTGGACCCAACAGTGCAATGTAGCGTATTTTAAATGTGAAAAGGATATTTCTACAAACATCTTAAAGGCATAACACTCATTATTGCCCATTGAATGCAAAGGGTCATATAGAAGATAATAAATACAGATAAAAAATGTTATGACTGCTGTGGCACAAAATACCTTTGCTAGCATTATAAGCAGACCTTGGCGAAATGTTAAGAAGTTCGTGCAATAAAACAAGCCTCTGTTTTCTTTCTGCTATAGCTAGAACATTACCTTTGATAAACAACGTGCAGCCTTCAGCCATACTGTACTGAAAAGCTGTGATTTCATTTGGAAGGGTGAATTGTAAAACAGATATTTGCAGCTTCTGAAACGCAATTAACAAACCCGTAAATTGTTTATTTGTGCAGCACTATATTTACTCTATTTTAATTATTTTTTCTGTAGTCCTAATCGACAGTTGATACAAAAAATCAACATTGTTATTCCCAGCTGGGATTTTGTGTGCACGAACGCTCATTTTCCTTTTGTTACCAAAACTGCCTTAATCTGAATTCAATTCCTGAGCAAACCCAATCCAATGTGCCACCTAACATGTCACTATACTATCTCCTCATTTAAAAATATTAACCCTTTGCCACATTATCACAATATT
>JAZGTJ010003598.1:0-34652 GCA_036877575.1 Botia almorhae
GTTCGCAGGGTGAGGCCGTATAAAATCTAGGCCTTATTTATTATTTAGACGAATTTTAAAAGCGCACAGATTGAATTGTAAAGGAAACAGTGGCTCTAATTGTATTTCATGAATATAATGTAATCTTGCATATGTTATCATTTTTATGAGATGCGAGCATAATGAGGGCATATGTTTACTATTGCCATCTAATATGACTAAGGCGATATGAAACGCTGTTTGCAATGCACTTGAGGAATACTCTCATAGGAACAGACGTGTCACGTTTAACGCCCTGTCTACAATTCCAGCGACGAGACGCAAAAAGTAAAACGCAACCATTATAATCAACGAAATTAGTCTGCAATACAAGTGAGCAATGTCAGTTATAATGCAGTGTTACAATTCATTGACTAGCAGGACCGCATCGCGCGTTAGATGTGTAAATAGCGGGTTAATGCTGCATCTATGCATGTAAGCAGTGCCAGCTCTAAATATAAATAAGACGCATATTTATATAAGATAACACTGTGATAGGACAGTTACGTCCCATCCGTGGTTTTTTGAAAGACAGTTAATATGTCTTTATTGCGTTTGTTTTGTTCGGTGGGCTGGAGCTGACGCAAACGTCTGTCCGTCCATCACACCTGATTCGAGATTGTGGATGCTAACAGTCAGGGCAGCCATTTTTGGTGTAGACTACATGGACTGTGGTAAACAAGATTTGTTTAGTGCACCGCATTGTTTATAAACGTAAATATTATTTTATGACACTGTCCATACAGTTTCTGGATACAGATTATAAAACAGTGTAAGGCATAAACTAACATTGACAGTATAACTGAACTACAAATGTATAAATATTATTAAAATATGGGTTCACATGGCAATTTCCAGTGTACGGTAATCTACTTAATGTGATGAGAGTTCTGATGAGTCATGCTCTAGATCTTAGAGAGCTCCATTACCTAAATTACATTATCAATGGCGTAACATAGCCAGTGCAATTGTCTGAATAGATTGATGGGGATATTCCTTAATGATCTCCTAAAGTTATTTGCTTAAAAAAACTATATCTAAAGCGTAGACCAAACACATTTCTATGTAAAAGAAAATGTTAGTTGTAGGGTCACGATATTGCCATGAAGTTCCCTAACATCCTTTCAGACCAAACATTCCACTGAGAAAGCATTCAAACTAATTTCTACATTCTCTTGAGATTCCATAACAAAGCATGCCAGCGTTTCTTTCTGCAGGTGGCCTCTGATTCCTGGCTGGGCTTAGTCCCATCAGATCCTGTGCAGCAGCAGAGCCCTAGCACGCAGACATTATGGCCTGTGCCTCGGTAAAAGTAGCCGTGAGGGTCCGTCCCTTTAATTCCCGAGAAATTGGAAAAGAGAGCAAGTGTATCATCCAGATGTCGGGCAACACTACCAGTGAGTTCAAAATATTTCTTTAGATTGTTGTCATTGATCATTTGAACTGTCTTACCTCAGTCTATGAAAGTGTTTTGCTAATTGTTGTTTGTCAGTTATCAGCTAGTGTCCTGTTTTAATACTGTAATTTATGACTGTGATAAAATATTTATTCCCAAAGTCTCTCATCAGCACCCCCATGAGAGGAAATACTGGTGCATCTCTAAGCATATGGGTTTTTCAAATATCATGTTTGTGTTTTCAGTAAAGTCTGCTTTAATTGGTTAGGGGTATGAGACCTGATTTGCCATACATTGGCTCTCATAAACAAAACTGATTTTTGGTAGTTATACATGCTTAGAAACAGGGTTAATTCGGGACAAGGATTCTATGGCATTTCCAGCCCACAATACAAGAGCAGTTCCAGCAACTAAAAACTACCCTGCTGTTTCTCGTTGCGCTAAGAGTGGGAAACAGTGTCAGCTGATGCAGAGTGTGAGGTCACACACACTGCACTGCTTTGTGCTGGTGAGAGGATGCAGAAAGCTTCATGACCTCATTACTAGGCGCCAAAAAATAGCATGATTCATACTCATGTCCCATGGGAGATGCCTACATATGGCCTACAAAGCATTTAAAAATATACAATAACAGGGCATAAAATGCTTGTAATAAAAAACAATGAATTGTGTTTTTTTCTACTTTTTAGATGCAACATAAATAAAAATAAAAACAGGGTTAAATCAAGGTTTAAAGTCATTAAAATAATTTTAATGGTCTTTTGTAATAACCACTGTTTATTCTCAATTATGTTATGTAGTTTCTCCGGTGAAGAAATTATAAACCCTATTTATTTGTTGATTTGTTAGAAAAATATAAATATAACTATATTCTTACAGATGTGGTTACTCTGTAAGTGGTTACTTATTTCGTTGATTGAAGAAACACATTCTCAAAGACATATTCTTTTTGATTTTCAGCAATATTAAACCCTAAACAGCCAAAGGAGAATAAGAGCTTCAACTTTGACTATTCCTATTGGTCACACACAACGGTAAGTTTATCTGTTGACTCTTTTGCCACTCAATAGCGTTATTGTTTTTCTGCTATAAACTGAAGTCGTAATAAATGTTCTTGACCTAATTTCCCTTATATTCTGTCTTTCTACAGCCAGAAGATGTTAACTACGCAAGCCAAAAGCAGGTTTATAAAGACATCGGGGAGGAAATGCTTCTGCATGCTTTCGAGGGATATAATGTCTGTATCTTTGCCTATGGGCAAACCGGAGCAGGGAAGTCATACACCATGATGGGCAAGCAGGAGAAAGACCAAGAGGGCATCATCCCATTGGTAGTACACCACGATACTCCCTATGATATTGATGCCTTTGCTTTATATAATATTGTAGCAGATAGTCAAGATGCTGTGAAATTGTATATATTCCAAATTCTGAATATATTTTTGACAGCTATGTGAGGACCTGTTTACCAAGATCAATGACAATAATGACAACAGCATGTCATACTCAGTTGAGGTAAGAGTGTCACATGATTTCTGCACTTCAGAGAAAACTACATTTAAATTGCACAATTCCAACTTAGTAAAGATTTCTGGTGTTGTCAGGTCAGTTATATGGAAATCTACTGTGAGCGTGTGCGAGATCTTCTGAATCCAAAGAACAAAGGGAACCTGCGTGTGCGAGAACATCCTCTGATGGGGCCGTATGTGGAGGATCTATCTAAACTTGCCGTAACCTCCTACAGTGACATCCAGGACCTGATGGACTCTGGAAACAAAGCCAGGTGAGCAAAATGGATCTTCTACACAGAAGCAATAGGGATCGGACAAGTCTGGTTTTTATAGCTGTATGTATCTCTGTGTAGCACATGGTACCTTTGGCACCACAATATTTCTCATTATTGCAGAAGACACTCATGCTGCAATAACTGTCGCTTTCGGTGTAATGTTTACATCAATAAAGCAATAGAGAAAATATGTAATATATTAAAAAATAGTTTTTTTAATAAACTGAGTAATATCATGACAATAACAATAACAATAGCGTGTTGAGCTGTCTGTCTTCAGGACTGTGGCTGCCACCAACATGAACGAGACAAGCAGCCGTTCCCATGCGGTTTTCAACATCATCTTCACACAGAAACGGCATGACAGCGAGACAGACAACACCTCAGAAAAGGTACAGCACCCCTTCTGTCATATTTATTGAACTGACCCCCATGTGTGACATGTTGTTTACCATAGTTCTGTGTGAGAATATGTTCTACACTGAAACACAAGTAGGTGAACAGGACTGTGTGCTGTGATGGATGCTGGCAGCTTGACAGAGGCTGAATTTGTCGATATGTGCATTAGAGCATAATACTGTTCTGAGACGCAACATTTTTTTTGGAAACAGGTCAGCAAAATCAGCCTCGTTGACTTGGCAGGAAGTGAAAGGGCCGATTCTACTGGAGCTAAAGGCACAAGACTGAAGGTGGGTCAGTTTCTGTGCATAAGGGAGTTCACGACATATCATATTTTCATGCATGTATCATAAAATGTGCTTTATCATTACCTTCTCTTAGGAAGGAGCAAATATCAACAAATCTCTGACAACACTGGGCAAAGTTATCTCAGCTTTAGCTGAGATGGTAAGATTTTTGGGATTTTCCCATAAGATAATGATGAGCACTAACAGTATTTCATTTGAAAGTAAATGTTTTTCAAAGAAATATTATTTGTAATGTTCAAGAAAATATTTAAAAACTCTTGTCGTTTTGTAGGACTCCGCCCCAAATAAGGTAAGGGTCAGTTTACTCCAGTCTTGTTTACTCTTTACTTGCCAGTCTGGCATTATGACGGTAGATATGACCTCTAACAATGTATTTCTCCATGCAGAACAACAAGAAGAAGAAGAAGGTTGAGAGTTTTATTCCATACAGAGATTCAGTTCTGACGTGGCTGCTGAGAGAAAACCTTGGTATGAAGCTCTGCGTGTCTTGCACCCCTCCCCCCGCCTGATAATAATATAATAAATAAAATAAATAAATAAAAAGCTCTCCATTAGTTCAATAATTTCACATTGCATCTGCAGTTATAACAGTCAGTTTCAACAGTAAAACGTTCAATTTCTGAAGGTCAGATTGTGTTTGTTTCATTAGGCGGTAACTCACGCACTGCCATGGTAGCAGCTCTAAGCCCTGCTGATATTAACTATGATGAAACACTCAGCACTCTCAGGTAAAAAACCCCAAATGCCATATGAAGATGCCACGTTAGCCTAATACTAACAGAGCTAATCTTAAAGAGCCGTGTAACACAAAGGGACTTTAAGATGGTAGCATGATAGTAAACATTCCATGTAATATTAAAGGAAACATGGTTAATTCCAGAATTTTTAAGCTATTGTAAGCTGAAGCATCATCATTGAATGTGATGTGGACAGTTTAGTAGAGCTGTGATTGGCCAGGCTTGGAGAGCAGCCAGGCCAGCATAAACCAGCTAAGATCAGCAGACATTCTTAAGCTGGTTTAAGCAGTTTTTAGGTTTTAGGTTACAGGATGTTGTGATGCTTCTTTGGATGGTTTAGATGGTCTTTTATCGTCCTCAGGTACGCCGACCGTGCCAAGCAGATTCGATGCAACGCAGTCATCAACGAAGATCCAAACAACCGCCTGGTGCGTGAACTGAAGGAAGAGGTGGCTCGTCTGAAGGATCTGCTGTATGCTCAGGGTCTTGGAGACATCATTGAGAGTGAGTCACCACCACTTCACATTAAATAGATGCAACATCCTCACTCGTCTTATATTTACAGATTTACACTCATTTGGATTCAAACATTCTTAAGACAATTGACTCTATGAGTAACACAATCTGTTCCACTGCTTCTGTCAGAAACCTGAGGGTCAGACACAGCTCTGGAAACGTTTCTTATAGATTTGTCTTTTCTCTCTGTTTTTCTCAGCATATCGAGCACCAGGTCCTGGGATAGCTGCTCTCAAATGTGTGTATTTTGCCATAAGAAATGCTTCACAGCTTATGAAAGCCAAAGCAAGAATCTCTGGACCACCAAAGTCTCTTTGCTTTTCAGTGTTATGCAGTTTCAACTAATCAGTTTAAATTAAACAAATAAGACTACATGATTATGCTAAACACTATTGTGCTATGCTAAACACTATTATGCTAAACGCTCTGATGGTCCAGAGTTGCTCTGGAGGTTTGCCTGGGGTTTACCTCTAAGAGGAGCAAAGGCTTGTGGTCATCTGTACCTGGCTTGGCCAATCATGCTATCTGCAGTCACAGATCAGAACCACATTGAGTGCTCAGTTCATCTCCATGCTCATTATGTTAAGCATGGTTTAGATGCTTCAATGAATTTGAGGCATGCAGGAAAGTTTGATTGAAAACATCATTGTTTGGTATCCTGATTTATTTGAGTGATAAAAACACATTAAAAAACATTTGGTGCCCTCAAATTTATGCTGTCTGCCCTGCACCCCGCAGCTTTATAACATCTTTAATTGGCTGTTGAGACTTATTTTTGACACTATTTATTCTTTTTCCTTTCCCATGTTCTTTGTTTCCATGGTTACCCTTTTCTCTTACCACAACTTTCTCCTTTGACTCTCCAACTTGTTATTCCCAATTCTTGGCCAGACTTGTCCAATTACATGACTAATATCAATAGCATCCAGGCTGTCAATCAAAAGGGTGGTTTCTCCACAGTGACCAATGCCATGACAGGAATGAGCCCCTCCCCTTCTATCACTGCCCTTTCCAGCCGAGTTGGCTCCATCAGCAGCTTACATGACCGGATCATGTTCAGCCCGGGGAGTGAGGAAGCCATTGAGAGGCTGAAGGTGAGGGAGAGTATTATGGGATGGTTTAATAAACAATAAGGGCCATTGCTGATCATTGACCTCTTTTTCAACTAGGAAACAGAGAAGATAATTGCAGAACTCAACGAAACGTGGGAGGAGAAGCTTCGTCGTACTGAGGCTATTAGGATGGACAGGTTGGGATACTCCTGGAAAGCTTTAATGTTGAATTGTTTCTGAAATTATTGAAGTTTTTTACTTCATTTGCTATTAAACATGGTTGACCATCTTTTTTGCCATTAGAGAGGCACTTTTGGCTGAAATGGGTGTGGCAATAAGGGAAGATGGAGGAACAGTTGGGGTTTTTTCTCCAAAGAAGGTTAGAAGATCTTTCAGTACTGTATGTGCTAAAAGGAAACCAGTTTGGACAAATGCTCCAGCCAACACTTTGTGATATGAATGTTTCAGACGCCTCACCTTGTCAATCTCAATGAAGATCCACTGATGTCTGAGTGTTTGTTGTACTACATTAAAGATGGAATCACCAAGTAAGAATGTTGCTTATTTACATATATTTATATCCTAAAAGTGTACTTTGTAGTTCTCTTTGCAAGTCATCTTGGCCTTTATTTTGACATTTGGATTTAACATCACGCAAACGTGATAGTTTTCGGTTGTATTTTTGCATAATGACCTTCTAGAAATGGGCTAATTTACACCTTTTCTGTCACTTTATTGTGACATTTCGGTTCTATGTTGTCTTGTAGGGTCGGCCGCGAGGATGCAAGCAGTCGGCAGGACATTGTTCTGAGCGGTCACTTTATTCAAGACGAACACTGTATCTTCACAAGTAGCACGAACGATTTGGGAGAGGGAACGGTGGTCCTGGAGCCCTGTGAAGGGGCGGAGACTTATGTTAATGGGAAGAGAGTGACAGAGCCCACTGTTCTCAGATCAGGTGTCTTGAGCTTTGTTTTTTAAGCCAAATGCCAGCTGTGGACAAAAGCAAGTGCTGATGGAACAGCACCTTTTGGCCCCTGTGTGAAGTTTTGACCTCGTCTGTTTTTTTATATCCATCTCAGGTAACCGTATCATTATGGGCAAGAGCCACGTGTTCCGCTTCAATGATCCAGAGCAAGCGCGTCAAGAAAGGGACAGAACCCCGTGTGCAGACACGCCTGTGGAGCCGGTGGACTGGGCCTTTGCCCAGAGGGAACTACTGGAGAAACAGGGCATTGATATGAAGCAAGAGATGAAGCAGAGGTAGCGCTCCAAGATTTATTTGCCCATATATGTTTGATTCAATTTAGTTCACATTTATTTGTATAGTTTCTATGTATTGTTTTCACAATATCATTTCAAATCTGCTGTACAGCAAATGCATGTTCTACATTACCAGATGTTGCTTGATGTTTATGACATTTACAGATTGCAGGAGCTTGAGGACCAGTACCGCAAGGAGAGAGAGGAAGCAAGCAACCTTCTGGAACAACAGAGACTGGTATGCCTTTTCAAACCAAGCTTTTAAAGGTACAAACTAGAAGAAGCTTGTAATGATGCCAAATTTAACATTTTGTTTACAAGGACTATGAGAGTAAGCTGGAAGCTCTTCAGAGGCAGGTTGACTCCAGATATTACCCAGAAATCACAGAGGAAGAAGAGGAACCAGAAGAGGAAGGTGAGTTATGATACAACATGGGTATACACTGATCCATATATCAAAAACTGTAACGATGACACTGGAACAGTGGGATCCATGTGCAGCGATTTATTAGATGGAGTAGGCAAGGGTCAAACACCGGCAAACAGAGCAATGAAGGCAAAACAAGATCAGAACGGGTAACAGGCAGTAGTCAGGGCAGGCAGCAAAGAATCAAACACAATAAACAGTCCAAAAGACAATGGGTAATCAGTCCAGGAAAACGCTCTGGAATGTTTGACATTGGCAAAACAAGACACTGTAGTGCAGACCCGGGCTTAAGTCCTTATAAGGGCTGATTAGCAACAGGTTGCTAACAGGAAGTAATCAGCCCTAGGTACGGGGAACATGGGAAATGTAGTCCTGAATAACACTAATATCCTGGCAAAGGCTCCCTCTGGTGGCAGGGAGGAGGTGGAGCGACGGCTTCCTCCTTAACAAATACATAATGAAGTAATCACATTATTTAATGTTTATAATAGTAACAAAACATATGTATTGTCAATCACAGAGCAAGTGTTTATCACAAGTTTTGGGTGATTCTAAAACATATCAAAATAAGTTTCAGATGAGTTCATGTTTTTGGTCCAGCAGTACCGTGGACAAAACAAGAGACAGAACTGGCCCTCTGGGCTTTCCGTAAATGGCGATTCTATCAGTTCACCTCGCTCAGAGACCAGCTGTGGGGAAATGCAATTTTCCTTAAGGAGGCTAATGCCATCAGCGTAGAGCTGAAGAAAAAGGTATGTTGTAATCATTTTAGGTCAGTTTTATGGATAAGTTACACTCTGAACAGTGAATATGATTAATTTTTTCTCTTTTTGTCTATAGGTTCAGTTTCAGTTTGTGCTGTTAACGGACACACTGTACTCCCCGCTGCCCCCTGACCTCCTGCCCCCCAGCATAGCCAAAGACAGGGAGAAGAGGCTGTTCCCTCGCACCATCGTAGCAGTAGAAGTTCAGGACCAGAAAAATGGTGCCACACACTACTGGACCCTAGAGAAACTCAGGTACAATGAGATGCATAATATATACCTATCTAGGCTAATTTCCTATAAAAACAAAGATGGGGTGAGACATATTGAGTCATATTGATGAGTCATTAATAATTTAGATCCTTTTTGCTGAAAAATGCTTTTGTTCCTTTTCCTGGACTGTACATTTTAAATCTGTATATCTGCCAAAAGTGTCTTTATTACTAACAAACGCGAGATCTTAAAACTATATACGTACAGCTACAATCTACAAAACTCAAATTTTGATTTTGGTTTTTGCTTTGTGTATATACTTAATTGTAAATAAACATTACAGTGTAGCTTTTGCATTACCGATACATCTGCAGACAGAGACTGGATCTGATGAGAGAAATGTATGACCGAGCAGCAGAAGTGCCCAGTACTGCAGTTGAGGAGTGTGATCACATGATGTCTGGTGGCGACCCCTTCTACGACCGCTTTCCATGGTTCCGCCTGGTTGGCCGGTGAGTAATCAATAAATTAAGCTTGTGTTATGTCTATGAGATGCCGGGTGAATGGAATGGTGAGCTATGTGCAGCCATTAATCAACATTCCACTAAGAAGGTTTGCATTGACCTGTTGTAATCACACTGTTGTAATCAGACAAGCCTGCTGGAAACTCCAGACGCACTAGAGCTAAACACACTGGAATCTCGTGGCTGGGTTTATGTTGAGATACAAGAATGCCTTGTGCATGTGAGCGAGTGTGTGTGTGTGTGTTCGGGACAGTTGCATATGTGGTGTCATACTAACCCAGTTCCCATGTCTCCGGCTGCACCAGCACTCCCATTCTCAACATGTGCATGAGTAAGCGCATGAATGACCTTACCCTCTCTCCCACCCTCTCTGATCCCGACTCTGACATAACCGAGCTTGCTGATGAGCGGCATTATGGGAAAGTCAAGGTGGAAAAGGAGATGGAGTTGGAAGACCTGGATGATGAGAGCTTTATGGAGGACCTGGGCTCAGGGCTTGGGAGAGAGGAGAAGGAAGCTGTGAGGGAACACTGCCCAGGTGCCAGCGATGGCCAGGACCCCTTTTACGACCACTGGCCTCTGTTTAGTTTAGTGGGCAGGTTGGTGGGGTTTCAGGTGCATGCTGTCAGAGGAAACTAGCTCTTTCATACTAGTCACTAGTGCCTTGTCAGGGTAGTAAATATTTGTTATTTCGGAGAAAAGGGCCGGTCTATTTCTAGTATTTTTTTTTTTACTTTTTTGCTACCAGTTGAAATTTTGTCCAATTTAATAGACAGGTACATCACCTAGTCATGTACAGTGTCATCGTAAATTCCTAAAAAAAATTGTTGTATGTTTTAGTGCCATATAAGCAGGCCCAAATGTAATTGAAACTGAGGCATGTTTGATTCATTTTTAAATAATTAAATGTCATTCAATGGTATTCTATGGATTTTCTCTGAAAGTCAGTGCAGAAGACACTACAAAAGTCTGCAGATTCTGTCTGGGCCTACATATGATGTGTTCAGTAACTGAATATAAGGAAATAAACCGTAAATGATTGAAAATCATCAAGATATTGACATTGAAAATAAACCAGCGGTGACAGATTTTCAATAGTTGTTTCTTATTAAGTGGGGCAAGTGAAATATTGTTGGCTTAATTCAGGGCATAATGCAAGAACACTATTGAACACTATTTATTAACACCATTAAACAAGTGATATTTTTGAAACTTGTGTCTTTACAGATTTATGTGTTTTAAAGAGGAAATGCATGCCAGTGACATATGCCAGTGCTCTGTTTTGTAGTTATTTACATTTATGCATTTGGCAGACGCTTTTATCCAAGCGACTTACATTACACCACACTACACATTGTTTCTGAGCATGTGCAATCCCTGGGATCGAACCCATGACCTTGGCGTCGTTAACACCATGCTCTAACCACTGAGTGGTTATAAAATTTGTTATAAAAGTTTTTACTGAAACTCGGTATCTTGAGCAGATTGTTGTTATCTAAAGTCAGCTGACTTTATATTCTGAAAGCTACAGAGCCTGAGATGACAGAGCTGGTTTCGACTACAGCAGTTTCAATCAGGCATGCCAGAGCTAAACATTTGTACCTTTGTTTTGGATTGGCTCTCAAATTTTCACTTTCTTATGTAAATGCAACATACAAGATTTGTGATTTGTGTTAAGTTTGATCTTTCTCTTTTAAGTTGATGGGGTAAAATCCATGTATGTTAACATAATTTCAATATTTTGCTTTCCAGTCTGCATCTGACCCATAATGTCAAATTTAGAGTTTGTTTAATTCACTAAATATTTTGCTTATCTGAGCATGCTGTATTTGCGCCTCACCAATCTTGTCATAAGCTCCTCCCCTCTGGCCACACCTCCTGCCACTCTTGACCCCTTCTTGTCAGGCTTAGTCCTCTGTGAAAATCAAGGCAGTGACAGATAAACACATTGGGAACAAGAGCGCAGATCTGAGGTAAACGAATACGCTTTGAGTGCAGAAAAAACGTTGGTCAATCTGTCACCAAAACCGATTGCATTTGATGACTTGTCACAAAATTATTGAATCAGTTACTGAAACATCAATAAAATATGACACATTTTGTAAACATCATTCTATGTTTATTGGCTTGACAACTGGTTGGGTTGGTGTGTGCAATCAGTGTGCAAAAGTTGCTCATTTGTAAAGTAGGTTGTGGTGTAATTCTGCTCTATATGCATGTATCTTGAAACCCTTGACCAACTCCTACAGAGAACAATGCCCATATTACCACTTCCTGTATTATAATGGGGCCCTAATAGCTCTCATATTCACAGATGAAATACAGATCTGCAGGGCACTTGTTTATCTCTCGCTGAAGCAGCTTCTTGTTTGGTTGCTTGTTTTGTGTCACATGTTGTGTTGTCTAGTGGCAGTGTGGCTGAGCTGAATGTTCACCACTGGATTTTTTCATTAAAAGTCTTTTCTTCATTAATGTTAACCATATTTTCCTTCTTGTTTCTTCATGTCATATCTCCTACACCATCAACTATTTCAAATCCCTCTATTTCTGTCTCCTCCTTTTTCCCTTCTTCTCTCACAGGGCGTTTGTGTATCTGAGTAACCTGCTGTATCCTGTGCCACTGGTGCATCGGGTGGCCATTGTGAGTGAGAAGGGCGAGGTCAAGGGGTTCCTCCGAGTGGCAGTTCAAGCCATCTCAGGTAAAATCATCTCGACGCTCTGGATGTCCTCCACAATTCAGATTTTCAGAAAAACTTTAGCGGTTCATTCTGAGATATTACAAATATAAACGGATGTCCCAACTATATAGGTTACTCATAACATATTAGTCAATGTTTAACATTTTCAGTAAAGATCTATCACAGGACAGTGAAATGCCATGTTTGAAAGATGTGATTTCATTTCATCATCATCACAGCTGATGAAGAGGCACCTGATTATGGTTCTGGTGTGCGACAGTCAGGAACCGCCAAGATTGCATTTGAGGATCAACAGTTTGAGAAGGTTGGTTCTGTCACTGATGGTGCTTTGTCCTGGCAAGTTCCTTCTCACATTTATTGTCTCATTCAGAAACTCTCAAGAGCTTCAGTTTCACTTTCTGTTCAGTTCCAGACAGAATCATGCAGTGGTGGGGCGTCTTACATACACACGTCTCAAGAGGAGCTGCGCATTGTCGAAGGAGAAGGACAAAACCCAGAGATGGCTCTCAGTGCTGATGAGGTCAACAACAACACGTGTGCGGGTAATGACTCGGACCATCAAAAACATTATTAATCAAGTCGATTTATTGATTGAAACAAGTTGCATTTATGTATTCCACTACATGATATTCTCAATAATTAAACCATCATATTTAACTATAAAATAATAAACTGAGATCCATGTTTGAATAGTTATGTAAATGACACGATTATTTGAATTCTGCTGTGTTACTTCCTCTAGCCTCTCCTGATGTCACGAAGGGCAGTCTGGATTGTCCTCTTGATGTGACTCCAGAAAAATCTTTACAGCACCTAAAAATTGGCAGTAATTTCACCTTCAGGGTCACAGTTCTCCAGGCCTCCAGCATCTCAGCTGAGTATGCAGACATCTTCTGCCAGTTCAAGTGAGTAGATGTTTCCTATATATGCTGCTTATATCTATAGATTTATCTCTAATAACATATTACATCTTCTGCCCATCTTTGAGTTGACATGTTTATTGGGCTTTAAATACAATCAATTTTTAACCTACCATAATCATCATTTCAAACACTTCTGTATACACTTAAATTAGATAAACACTTGTAAGACATCTGATGATCTCACATCAGGTCTGCTGTGTCCTCCTCCAGCTTCATTCACAGGCATGACGAGGCATTTTCCACTGAACCTCTGAAGAACACAGGCAGAGGGCCTCCTCTGGGATTCTACCATGTGCAAAATGTAAGCACAGACTTACTGTACTTATGTTATAAAGGAAAACACTGTCATTGATTTATATGCGTGTGTTTGCTACTCTAGATAACTGTGGAAGTCACCAAGTCTTTTGTGGAGTACATCAAAAGTCAGCCAATCGTTTTCGAGGTGTTCGGGCACTACCAAAAACAGCCCTTCCCACCTTTATGTAAAGACTTAATTGGGTAAAAAACATCTCTGAGTGCTTTAAATATTTCAAGTTGCCTATTTTACCATTGCGACAAACATACTTTATCTCCCTGTAGTTCACTGCGTCCAACAAGAAGGCAGTTTCCCAGAATTATGCCTTTGTCAAAGCCAGGTGAGGCCTCCCACATGTCCTCTGTGTTCTTTAAATAGTACGTTCCAGGCCTGGTTTGTCTGTGTGTGAGCGCTGTCTGTGTCTCCCTCCAGTGCCCGCCACTAAACTGAGCACCCTCACGCGCTCTACCGCCGGACCCTGTCACTGCAAATATGACCTCATGGCATTTTTTGAGATCTGTGAGCTGGAAGCCAATGGAGAGTGAGTTTCCTATGCACTTGTGTGACTTATGTACAGTATATATAGCCTATAAGTTACTTATTAAGCTTATTAAAGTATGTTAGGCTATTTTTATGTAAAGTAACCCTTGTACCTGTTTGTGTACCTTCTCAGCTACATCCCAGCTGTTGTTGATCACAGGGGTGGAATGCCCTGCCACGGTACTTTCTTACTGCACCAGGTAAAGTAGAACTCATTTATTGTCTCTGTGCCACTGAATACTCAATTAATGGTCAAACAAAGAAAAACAACTTATTAAAAAACTTAATTCAGTTGGATGGTGGTTTCATACAGTACACTAAACTGTACACTAAATTCTTTTTCTACTTCAACGGGTATTTGAATTGTTTTCCTGAATGAACTGCTAGTTAATTAAAAAAATATGTTAATTCTAATTCTAATAATTTATTAATTTACAAATTTAAACTAAAGTTTTAAAGGAATCTTGGCATATTTTCAACAGGGGATTCAAAGGAGAATTACGGTGACTATAGCCCATGAAGCTGGCAATGACATTGAGTGGAAGGAGGTTAAAGAGCTGGTTATAGGTTAGTAAATGTTCTTGTGTTGGCTCACAAATGCAGCATATCTCCAGCTTCCTTTTCATTCAAAGCTCACTAAATTAGGGGACAAATAAAGCTGTTTATAGTGAATGTTCAGATGACTCAGCATTGCCCCTCTTCTGTTTCAGGGCGCATCCGTAACACACCCGAGGCGGATGAGACGATTATAGATCCCAACATCCTGTCCCTCAACATCCTTTCATCAGGATATATACGGCCATCTTATGATGACAGGTGCTACCGACATTCATATAAATGCACTTCCTCTAGTAGCTAAATAACAGGATGTCTGAATTGCCCTAAACATACTTTTCCCCTCTTTTGATTCCTCCACTTTTTTAACAGTGTAATCAGACTTGTAATAGCAGTATTTAGTGCAGCTTTTCTGTAGCTCGACTGATAGCACATAGCACATAGTGACGCAAAGCTCATGTTCCCAAAGTATGCACATACTGTTAAAATGTAAAGCCAATAAAAACATCTGCCAAATACAGTAGCTGAATATTTTTTATAAAAACTGGTTTTGTGTTTCAGAACTCATAATACATTTGTAGGGATATTAAAAATTATTTTATTTTTTAATTTAGGCTTTTAACGTTAAATTGTTTCATTGTTTACATTTGTATTACTTTAAGTTTTTATGTATTTAAAATAGCTTTTAAAAAGCACTAGAATTAATGACATTAAAATGTATTCATGTACTAATTTACTCACAGCTCAGCTCTACGTTAACACTTTTTTTACTAACATGAGACTCTCTTTATTATTTTCTGTCAGCGTATCATTGGGAATTGACCATAGGTATGTTTTCGGTATACATTGCTTTCTGATTATAACCCAGTATTGAAATAATAACAAAATTACTTTAAGACAAAGTATAAACACTGACAATTTTAAGTCTGTTTAATTCACAGGATGTTTTACCGTTTTGAGGCAGCGTGGGACAGCTCCATGCACAACTCTCTGCTGCTTAACCGTGTCACACCGTATAGAGAGAAGATCTACATCACTTTGTCCGCATACCTTGAGGTGAGGAAAACTATTAGATCATGATAGTTTTAACGCTACCCAATCACAGGTTTAGTTTTTAGGAGAGTGAAACTGATTGAATCTTATGTTCCACTAATCTCTTTTGCTGTAATATTTAGATGGAGAACTGCACCCAGCCCACTGTTATAACCAAGGACTTCTGCATGGTGTTTTACTCCAGAGATGCAAAGCTTCCTGCATCACGATCCATTCGCAACCTCTTCAGCACTGGTGCCTTCAGGCCCTCTGAGAGGTGAGCAAAGTGTGTAGGCCTATGGCTGTACGGTAATGATTTCCATGTCTGAAGCTGTTTTGCATTCAAATTGTTATAGCAATGACATTTTGTAAAGTTTGAGTATTTAATTTGAAAAAAATGTTAAAAATAGATTTTTAGGATGTTAGTGCATTTAGTACAGTTAATGTTATAAAAACTACTGTAAACTTTGTTTTTTAGTAACCGTGTAACTGGAGTGTATGAATTAAGCCTTTGCCATTTGGCGGACATTGGAAGTCCCGGTAAGACTCAGTGTTACTGTGAGCACAAATTTAGATTAAATACTTAATTTATGTCACTTGGAAACAGTTTAAAATTACTTGTTTACATTTTGCTGTTTGGATCAGGTATGCAAAGGAGGCGCAGGCGGGTGCTGGACACCTCAGTGGCATATGTGCGTGGAGAGGAGAACCTCGCGGGCTGGAGGCCCCGTAGCGACAGCCTAATCCTGGACCACCAATGGGAGCTGGAGAAACTCAGCCTGCTGCAGGAGGTAAAAGCCTTTGTTAAAATGGTCCATTAGATTGTGTTAGAGCTTATCAGGATGCTGTTCATAAACTGCTTTTGTTTCCTGATGGTTTTCTGTGAAGTAAATGACCATAAGTTGGTTGTGCCTAGGTGGAGAAGACCAGGCATTACCTTCTGCTTAGAGAGAAGCTAGAAGCATCTCTGTTTCTGGGACACGATTCTTTTTGTGGTAAAGATCTGATGGACTCACCCAAGGCCTCCAGCCCCATGATGAACCCAGTAGTCAGTCTGGATCTGGACAGTCCCAATGAGAGGCAGAGGGAGCTGGCTGCCAAGGTGATTATCACCTACTGATAAATCTTGGCTACATTATTTTCAGAAATCATGTAGATGCCTGAATGAACTGTTTGTCATCTAACATCTGAATACAAAAAATGTCTCATCAAAATGCATTTTTTCTCATTTTAAAGCTTTCCATTAAACTTACCTTGTTATGAAAGACAACTCTCTCTCTTTCTCTCTCCAGTGTGTGCGACTGCTCATGCACACGTTCAACAGGCAGTATAGCCAGGTGAGCAGCAGTCTCAGTGACAGCAAGGTGAGCCTTTACTGTCCTAGTGTCGGTCCAGACCCTTCATCATTCTCTCACTCAAAACATTACATATCACTCAATCTTTCTCTCTTTATTGCTCTCACACTTCCTCTGTTTCTGCTGTACATTTCGATTACTCTCCTGCATTGCATTAAGTAAATGATTCATTTACTTAAGTCATTTCCTAGACTAGAGTAGCATGATTAGTGTAGTAGATGCTTTAAGGGTAAGCACACCATTATCTGAAACATAATGAATAAGAATTTTTATTCTCAGCTTTAAAATCTGATGGTGTTGCTTTTTCCTTCCTATTTGTGTGTATGTTTGTGTGTGTGTGTGTGTTAGCTGTCAGAAATGTCAGCATCACTTTTAAGAGACAGTTCTTCCTCAGCTCTGAGTATTCTGACCCCCTCCTCCACATGCCCCTCACTGCTGGATGGTCACTTTGACAGTCCAGACTTCAGGTCAGTGTATATCAACAACAGTAATAAAAACAACGGTTAATGCAATGACTTGATGCAATATATGCAGGGCCATTTTGAACATTGTCTTGGGTCCTGAAATAAGGGGGTCCTCTGTGTAGCCTACTCATTAGGCCCAGGGGCTGTAAGGCCCCGCCCTAATAGTTTCACACTGGGCTCTGTAAAATGACAGCCCAGTGTGTGATGGTCTCTGAGTATCAGTTCGTGTCTCCGGTATTTTTAAACACCTCAAATTCTTTTTTGTTGTTATTTTACAGAGGTGCTGAGGCTAACTCTGGTGCTTCAAGCCCTGACCTCGACCCCTTCAGCCCTGTAGAGAGAAAGCCCAGGAGCTGCACTTTTATCCCAAACATCCAGGAGATACGCGTCAGGTGGATTTTAGAATTGAGAACAATTTATTGGAAATTAAAACCATTATGCAAATCCAATATGTTTCATTCTTTAAATGAATCCTGTATCACGTTACTACTTCCCATTTAAATCATACATTTTATAGTATGCAATACAATATAAATTATAATATATTTTACAGTATATTATATGTTTTAGAAACAACGAATTTATTAATAACATATTCACAGTTAATATAATAATATCAAAAGTAAAAGTCTATAATAGTAATACAATTAATATAATTGACTCTATATAATCTTATATCTATTTCTCCCTTTATACAGCCCCATTGTGTCAAAGAAAGGCTATCTGCATTTCCTGGAGCCACATACCAGTGGCTGGGTAAAGCGTTACATTGTGGTGCGACGGCCATATGTGTACCTGTACCGGAGTGAGAGGGACAATGTGGAGAGAGCTGTGCTCAACCTGTCCTCTGCCCAGGTGGAGTACAGTGAAGATCAGCAGACCATGCTGAGGGTAAGAGCCATGACTTACTGCCTTACTATATTTAGACACACCTACGGTGTTTTGCAAAAGTATTCATACCCCTTGAACTTTTTCACATTTTGTCACATTACAACCACAAACTTAAATGTTTTTTAATGAGATTTTGTGTAATAAACCAACACAAAGTAGCACATAATTGTGAAGTGGAATGAAAGTGATACATGGTTTTACAAATTTTAAGCAAATAAAAATCGGAAAAGTGTGGTGTGCATTTGTATTCAGCCCCCCTGCGTTAATACTTTGTAGAGCCACCTTTAGCTGCAATTTTTCATTTCACTTCACATTTATGTGCTACTTTGTGTTGGTTTATTACATAAAATCTCAATAAAGTACATGTACTTTCGTGGTTGTAAGGTGACAAAATGTGAAAAAGTTCAAGGGGTATGAATACTTTTGCAAGGCACTGTAATTAAGTAATGAGTAATGACATTAATCTGACATTATCTAGTGGTAGCTGGCTATATTTATGATTGAGCATATTTGTGTCAAATCCTATTTCATTATTTGTACTTATTATTTGTAATGTTTTGTTTCTAGGCTCCTAACACATTCGCTGTGCACACCGAGCACCGTAATATTCTCCTCCATGCCAGCAATGATAAAGAGATGCATGACTGGCTGTATGCATTCAACCCACTGCTGGCAGGAACCATCAGGTACAAATGGCCTACAGTCCAATCAGTGATTTCAATTCCTTTAACAGCATATTCAGTTCTTTATCCAGTCACCATCGCTTTAATTTAATGGAATGCTTTAGGTCAGTGGTTCTCAAATGATCTTGCTTCCTGTCCTTGTTTGTCTCTGATTTGGATTGCTTGTACCAAGTGACAGATACATGTGCACTGTAATGTTTGATTTGATGCTTGGCCTTTGATGCCAACAACAAAATATATGGAACTTATTTAGTTTGCCTTTCCAACTGCTCGATTATATGGTTGGTCGTATTGAATTGTTTGCATTTCAGACACTATCATAACAGACCAAGTTTTTTTACACCCCAGTATTTAAGAATCACTGATTTTGGTGGTCATGGTTACAAGCATGCTGTTTAATCACTCCTAATCTCTCTCTTTCTCTCCACAGGTCCAAGCTCTCCAGAAGAAAATCACAGATGCGAATGTGATTTTTTTTCCAGCTTAAAACAAGGAGATAGCTAACAGGCCCTTGTGATGTAATTAGGTCATGTGATCATGAGTGTACTATCCCCACCTTATCTCAGCTGCCTGCCAGCCCCAGTGCTCCTTCTTGGTGTTTTCATGCCAGCCATAGACGGTGGGCCTGGCTTCACAAAGTGTGTTTAAGTCAGGCCCTATTTAGTCAATTTACAATATTAAAATATATTGAAATATTCAACGCTCCCCCTTAACGTTGCTCAAAACTAGAATGCTAAAACAGCATTTAAGAGAATCCCCCACTCCTAAGTGTAACACTATTAGTTTATTTGTAAATGCAACACAATGCTCTGTGTGTACGTGCTTATGCAGAGTAGATGTCATGCGCTTTTACCTGGACGTCAGTAGGTGCCTCAGGCTTTTGTCACTTCTGCTATGGTCAATGTGCTTTTTAAAGGGATGCTAAGCTTATTTTGAAATAACGGTTTATGTTTTAGATGATTGCCGAAGTTGTAATTGCAGGGAAATGCAACAGAAAAGTAGTAAGCTTGTAACATACAGATGTTTACGTTTGTCTTTTTTTATTCATATTTTTTTATTTAAATTTGTTTGTTTACTTATTTATTAAGCATTGTATGTTTTTTAAACAATTAATTTATTAGTCAGTATTTGTAGCGTTACAAATAATTATTTTTCATCTTGCACTTTCGACAACGAGCCTTGATTATTTAGCAGATTAATTAAGTTCATTTGCACCAGAGCTTGGCTGCTACAGAGAATCCCATCTGATTCTGTTTCTTTATTTATAGTTTATATGCTCGGATGAATAACGCAACAATTGGACAAAGGTGGAGGTAAATTTCCTTATACAGTGAAAGTAAATACATAAAGCACTTTTTGCCTTCAGATGATGGAGAGTATATTTACATTATATTACATCGTTTAAATAATATTTTAAATGATACATCTTTTAATGCAGGAGGTCCATGTTCAGGGGAGTACTGTATCTGAATTGTATCATTCCTCTTTTGTAGCTGCTATGGTAGGTTCAAGTCATCTCAGCCTTATATTAGTAGAGCTGTATTTAATATCTGTGTTAAAAACCAGAATTCCTTACATTGTGTGTGAGAAGATGTCTTATAAGAAGAGGTCCAGTGTTACAATATATACCAAAAGTTTTTAATTCCTATGACTTTTACCAAATGACTTTCCACCCTTTCCTTTGTCACTATAAAGTGAGAGTATACCAAGTATAGAAAACAGATGGCTACATGCTAAAGGGGTATTACCAGAAGTCATAACACTGTACGCTATATTGAACGCAGATGAATTCAGAAAACCGCTGTGTCATCTGAACTAATGCTATTGGTCAGTCAGCCATTTAGTATGTAGCTCATTATACGGTGCTGTTTTAAATATCCCGTTGTGTTAGAGGGGTGATGTATTGTGCCATGGGCCAGCCAACCCAGAGAGCACAAAAGCAGCAGTATTGAGTTTTCTGAATTTACCTGAGAGTCTATATAGCAGTTCAGCACTTCTGGTCCTTACCTTGCAAAATGGTCTATTTGTAAACAGCAGTATGAATATGCCTTGATAAGTTCAATGAAATAGTTATGAAATGTAAGTTAGGGACAGATGTTTAGTTACTTGACGTTACGATAATATCTCCCATGCCCTGATCAAGTGTTTTTTCATTCTTGTCTTTGATAATACTATGTATTTAATAGCATGCTGTACATATTTATTCAACCTTTAAATGAAAATTTATCAAATGTTTGTCATTTACTTCCATACAATGCAAGAGTAGCAATTACATAAACAACTGTTTGTGCCACATTCAGTTGTGTCATATTACCCAATCAAGGATCACAGTGGGCTGTAAACATATAGTGTTTGCAAACACTTGCATTAATACGGTGCCCTGTTAACAGAGCATTCAAGAGGTTAACCTGCAACAAGATATTATGAGATTAATAGGGTTTGTAGCTGAAAATGTGTCTCTGTTTTTGGCTCTTTCACTCTCAGTAGATATTTTGTGTTCTCATGGCTTTCCAAGCATCCCTTAGAAAAGAGATCTTCATCCATCAAATAATACAAATGTAAAAAGATCTCAAATGTATCCAGTGTAATTGCTTCTATATTTCTGTTGATTTGCTCTGTATATAAACCCAGCTGTGGTCTAGCATACAGCCGTAGTCACTTTATACCATAATAAATGGGCTGTAGTGTACTCAGTGCTCAAGTTTGAGTGTTGGACCTATGTCTTCTAATGTCTGTGGACACTTAACACTTTGTCAGGTGTGAAATAAATGTGAAATATGCGCAACCTTGCCCGAGCCTGGACTTTCTTTCTATCCAAATGACAGTAGCAATTCTATACAGTAATAGTTCTGCCTCCATTTAAGAAGTTATTTCCAGCGCTATTTTCTCTTCACAAATAACCTTTCTATCTTTTTAGATAGCAGTTTGTTATTGTATGTGGGGGTGAGAAAAATTCAAAGAGATAGAAGCAGATGTATATTTTCACTGGGGATCTCGTTACATTTCTGGCTCAGTGCTTGTCCACTCCCTTCATCTCCCACAGAAGCTGTCTCTCACATGGACATCTGTTAGCAAGCTCAGGTATCATTTTAGAGAGGGACAGAGAGAAGGATAATAGGGTGCAGACCAGGACCCCTGCCACTGTTGTTGCAGGCTGGCAGAGGTGCAGTATGGTGCTCCACAGGGCCATTCAGGCTGCTCGTGAGGGAAACGTAGAGGCTCTGAGGGCCCTGCATGCATCAGGATGCCTCGATTCGACCATCGCTGATGCCCAGGGAGCTTCGCCTGTCCACCATGCTGCCCGCTGCGGCCAGCTGGACTGCCTGCAGTTTTTAGTAAAAGAAGCTGGTTTCCCCGGCCACATCCACAGCAAAAATGGAGCTACACCTGCCCATGATGCTACTGCCACGGGGCATGTGCAAGAGCTGCAGTGGCTGCTAAAACAAGGGAATTGTGGGATTGAGGTGAGTGCCAATATACTGTATGGTATATATACCAATATACAATTTACTGTATAGAGAAAGAAATAACATTTGACAGCTGGATTGATGATGTTCTTGAACATGGGAAGCTATATCAGTTCCCTTTACTGTCAATTACACTCATTGCTTTTGGATGTACAATGTAAACATTAAAGCAACTGTTTTATTAGTATTAATAACAGTATAATAGCACAAGTACATTGGAAGGTCATTGTGATACTGTGCACTATAATGCAGACCTCATACGTGGTATTAGATGATGATGTGGCATCTGTCTCTATTTCTGTTTGCAGGATCGTGATGGTGAGGGAGCAACGGCGCTGCACCTGGCTGCCAGGTTTGGCCATGCGGAGGCAGTACAGTGGCTGCTGACTGAGGGGAGCAGCACTGATGCGGAGACAGATTGTGGTGCTCTTCCTGTTCATTACGCTGCAGCCAGTGGAGACCTCACCTCCCTCAAACTGCTTATGCACAGCTCCCCTCGGTGAGGCATACAGAATTATAACATCCCTGTTTGGCTAAACACTTTAATAATGAATTTTTTAAATAGCCATGTTTTACCAGACCTGAGCTGTGAAAACTACTTTGACTACTTTGAACTGTATAAACGAACCTATCAAGTTACTCCAGAACTTTCCTACTCTAAAACAAACCAATTCACCAGAATGAATTGGATTATATGAGTTGATTTGAAAAAGCTGGTTTGAAATGCTAAACTGAAAATAATAAATGTGAAACTAAAACTAAAAAAATGTGGAGCACCGCTACTATGTTTACATTATTTTGTGGTCTTATAAATAACCTAAAAAAGCAAAAGGGAACATTGTTATTTTTAGGACTGTTTAAAAACTTGTTCTAGGAACATTAATATCCTAGAAATGTTCTAGGAACATTATTTTATGGTTGCAAAAAACTAAAAAGAGCATTCATAGAACGTTATGCTTTGGTTCCAAAAAGTACATTTACATTTATTCATTTAGCAGACACTTTTATCCAAAGTGACTTACAAGCAACGGGAGCATTAAACATTTTCTCCTAAGAACCAACAACATTTACATTTAGTCATTTAGCTGATGCTTTTATCCAAAGTGACTTACAAATGAGGACAAGGAAGCAACTTCAATTACAAGTAACCAAAAAGTACCAAATGGGAACCAAATACTAACATTTTGTATTAACTGGGTAGTTACTCACTGCATGCAACTGTTTGTTTAGGTATGGGCAAAAGCATGAGTCATGCTTAGACAAGTACACACATGGGCAGTGGCCTAGAGTCACGTTGCCATTTCTTAGGAGCTGCTCATCAGGCAGGCTGGGAAAAGGTCAACTAACGCATGTCAAACCCACCATCTGCCCTATCCTCTATAATACATGAGTCTGGTACCTGCCACATGTCAGCACCTGTGCTTATATGTCTACATAGCTACCTCTACTTAATGAGGCAAGTGAGACCTCACTCAAGGGACAGTATTATGCTGTAAAAATAAAACTGAATTTTTAATAAGGGACCTGTATGTTGTTTTTTATAAAAGCAACCAGATAAAAGCAACAATATTTTAAGTCTCAGTAGTTTTACTGTAATTCAGAGTCACATGACAAATGTTTTTACAGAATTCTAGCCTTTATCTCCCACATTATTTTACAGATTATTAAAGATGCAATCTGTAATGTTAAAATGAGCAAAATTCAGTTACTGGGTAAGTCTACATTCAAACTGGTCTCCCTACCTTACCTCATTTTGCAGTGTTTATAATAATAAATTTAGAAATTGAGCTGTTGTGGTCCAATTTCACGGTAGATGTCAGTTTGACATCATTCGTCTGCAAGGTTACATAACGTCTGTAAACAGAAAGAACACACGGCTATTACATCTCGCTTTGTGAGCCATGGTAGAACGTTAGCTTGTTCTTACAGCCATTGCTTTGAATTTAAACTTGTTAAAGTCATCCATGTTAAAGTGCAACAAGCCATTTCTGGTAAACACAATATTTGAAATCACCAAAACAAACGCGCCCCTACCCCAAAAGTATCTCGCCCTTATTTTGTTAGCTTGCCCCACATGTATCTTTATCATAACTGAAGAGAACAAAAACAATAATGCAAATGAACTAACAAGTGAAGATACCACACAAGCATATTCAAGCAAAAGACAGCATATCATAGTTCTGTGAAACACAGCAAAACCAACGTTACTCACCTATCAAGAATAAAGCAGCTGCGGTGTCCGATTTCAGGCTTTCCTGCTCCTTGAGTAGACATGGCCCTTAATGGCAACAAATTGTTTTGACGCTTCGTCCGATACACTTTCAAAAGCGTTTTTTAAAAATCACTTACTGCACCTTTAAGAAAATAACTCCCCAAGCGACTTACAATTTTATGTTTCAAACTGAGATGGCGATAGAGAGCTGCAGCTTTAAATGAATAGTTTACTCATAAATAAAGATTCCGTTTACTCACACACAGTTGTTCATAAATTCGTTGTTCACTTAAAATCTTCCATTTCCATTTAAATGTTAAATCTTTTTCATACGCTTTGTAAAGTATAAGGATGACAGTTTTTTCATTCTCAATTTTTAATTTTTGGATGAGCTATTCCTTTACGTCTATAGTAAATCTATGTCGTTTATAGGAATACATTTTATTAAGATTTATGGTATGTGAATGCAGGTATGTGGACTGCCAGACAGAAACTGGGGCTACTCCACTGTACCTGGCCTGTCAGGAGGGGCATCTACATGTGGTTGAATACCTGGTGAAGGACTGTGGGGCAAACATCCACATGCAGGCCAAGGATGGCATGAGTGTTCTGCATGCAGCTGCCCAAATGGGACATTACGCCCTGGTGGTCTGGCTGGTGAGTTACATCTGCTACATCTGTTTTTTCTCAGGTTATATTAAATATATTTCAAACCATCAATAGATTCATAGCATACATATAGTTTTCCTGTGGGTCAGTGTCACTGAACTAAGATCAGATGACTAATATGACAGTGGTCAGAATTGTATAGAATTTATATGAACGGTGTGTTTATGTGCAGTAATTATGCAGCACAATTGAGTTTTTTTTTTAATTAGTTCTATTTTTACAGTATTTGATGTGCGTGATATAGCTGATTGTTCGCAATGTCTTCATGGATTTTCAGGCCTCTTTCACAGACCTGGATCTGTCGGGTCAGGATAAGGATGGAGCCACAGCACTGCATTTTGCTGCTAGCGGGGGCCATCATCGCATTGTAGAGCGTCTTTTAATGATGGGAGCAGGTGTTTTGAAGGACCACTGGGGTGGGACCCCCCTGCACGACGCAGCAGAGAACGGAGAACTGGAGGTCCTCATCAGTGCATCAATAATTATACAGTCTAAGTAGTGCTTGAAATGCAGTCACAGAGGCTTTGAATGACATGTCTGATTTAGGAGGTCTGATCTTTAACTTCCTTCAGTGCTGTCGGGTCCTGCTGAATAATCACATCAGCCCACTGGAGAGAGATTTGGATGGATTCACTGCAGTGGATCTGGCAGAATACAATGGCTATCGTGACTGTGCCAACCTCCTCCGTACCTCTGATGCTCATGTAAGATAATTAGTTGTTTTCTAGTCACATATTTAGTTCTCTCCGTTTTTCAGCTGAAAATTACCAACACGTTACACATAATATAAGACCAAGTTTAGTTTAACCATGTTTTTACTGTTGGTGTGGTTCAGGGCTCCACCTAGTGATAGAAAACTGTTACTGCCACAGTTTGGCAAAACCTTCATTTCTCCACCTTGAATATATATTAGTGACAATGAAATATAGTAGCTCATTTTGGCATTTAGTCATTCTAGATAATAGAGGACAGCGTGCACATATTAAAGTACTTTTATTAAACTTTAGTGGTGCCTTGAGTCTTCACTACTTAAGATATTCTGTTTTATTTAGTCGATATAGAACAGGACATTCCTAGCAGGAACAGATACCCTTAATCCTCTAGTTAATCATCTGATTATAATCTTTTTGTTTGTTGTTGTTGTCGTGATGTCATGGACTCCAAGATCAATCTCAGGAATATGTCTTTTGTGTCATGAAATCTATTGATTTAGCTGTAAGAATGCACCTAAAGTTTCTGCCTTTGTACAATTAATATTTAAAGAACATACAGCTGAGCTAAACAACCCAAGGGGGACATTTATGTTCTCCTTAATGTCATTCACAACTAGCACAGCAAATGTGGTGGATTAAAGGTCATAAGTCCAGCCAGGAGAGTTGCTAATGTCAGCCAAATGAGTATAATATCTTATGTGTCAAACTGACATACTTCAGGAAATTCACTAAAAGAAGAACTTACATTTCAGCTGAGCCTCTCCATTACGCAAATGCTAAAGGACATCAGTTACGTCATTAGTGCATAAATGAAGTGGAAATTATGCAAGCATCATCTTCTGATAGCATAACAAGGATGGCACATCAAAGGCTAATTTGTAAAATGGTTAGGACTCTCTGATTGGTAAAGGAGGTATCTATGAGCTATCGCTTCTGCCCATCTCAGTGTCAGCTCCAGGGCCACAGGGGTGTCATGAGATCTGCCTTCTCAGGTGTCAGAGGCCCAGACATGCAGCAAAGGGTTTGTCAGATGGCATTTTTTCTCCTCATGCTCAGTGAATTCATCAAAAAGCTGCCGAGAGACATGTGTTGTGACTCAGTTTGTATACTGATGTTGTTCTTGTTTACACTGGCATGCTATAAGGTCTGACAGGTTGCTGTGTGTGTGGGAACATATGCGCAGAGTCATTAAAATACATTTTTAATACATTTGTTTGAGGTCTACAGGAATAATCATGCTAATTTTAATTCCATTATAAAGCAGTTAGTTCTTGACAGCTAGTAATTTAATAAGATTGGTTTAATTATAATGTAATAAAAGGGGTATATAATGTAGAATATGATTATTGTTTCATTTCTTTTTAAAATGTTTTTTATTCTTTAAAAAAGTCAGCATCCAATCAATTTTTATTTAATTACACATTCCATGTTTTGTATTGTAATACAAAAATAAATATAAAAGTAACTGTAAACACCATTAGCAAAATGGAAAGTTACAAAATAAACACAAAAATGCTATTAATTTAATTGCTGTCATCTATGGTTTAGGTACAGCTGTCTGATCTATTCCACCTACATGCATTCCTAATTATCTGTGTAACTGATGTGTGTTGAACCCTGTGCTACACAGTTGAGGGGCATGTGACCGAGGGGTGTTGCGTAACGGCAAAGCAGTTACGTTACGATAATAACGTGATACCTCATTAGCGATTAGAACTGTCTGTTCATGTGTCCATCCACTATCAAGACCTCTTTTTTAATCTAGCCTTCTCATATAACTGAATTTATTGTCTTACGGTGAAAAGACACTTAACAGAGAAATCAATGGTTAGTGACTGTTGATGTGTCACTGAATATATATATATATATATATATATATCCCCCTAAAGTGCACGCAATGCATTTCAGCAACGTGTTGAGGAACGTGCAGTAGACACACAACTCTTAGACTTTACTAAAGAAGAACCGTTCACTTAATCCCACCCTTTAATTATTAATACTTACTAATACTATGAAGACCTCCTGTCTCAGCGAGCTGTTCATAGTGGACTGGTCCTTTAGCTTTTGGCCATTGGATGGCTGGACACAGATGTGATTGTCAGCGCTGAGCTGGTCTCCTCACACTCAGCTGTTAGACCCGTGAAGATTTCACTTGCGAGAGGCGTTTACTGTAAGTTATCTCAGCTCATCATCATTATTGTTCTGAAAACATGATTTTAAGGTGCTTCAACAATAATGCAACGTCTTTATAATAATTCTGCGAGACGGCATGGGTGTGTTTTAGAATGTGACATATATTATTATATGTGTAAGATTATGTCGATTTATACAAGAAAAACCTTGTATGAAAATCATGTATTTCATGTATTGTTTCTTTGCATGAGAAATCATATACTTTGGGGATTGTTTATTGATAGTTATAATCTGAAACTACTGCATAAAAACATAACTGACTATGGGAAGATATAGTGCATATAAATAAATGTATGTGAATATGAATAACGAATACATTTAAATTTAGAAAAAGAATCGAGGCTAAAAACGAATGTTACCAGGACTATATACAGGCAATGAGACACGAACATGTTGTTGTTGCAGCGCAAATGATGATGTAATAGATGGAAGCAGATATACTAAAACATTCATGATTTGCCTGTAAACCTTTTATTTATGACTACACTCATTGCATGTCTGGACTGTGTGTTTAAAAAATATGAATACTATAGTAAATATGGCCAAATCGTGTTGTTATGGTTGTTGATTACAATCCATTTGTCAAAGGTTTTAAGAAAAGCTTCTACTTTTCTTTTTTACTAATCTGTACGGCACGTGTTTATTAAAACCACATCATGAGTTCATGTATGTCTATAAGGTAGTCAATCACTGCAGCTGCAGGTATGGGTCATCTGAACCAGCCTATCAGATGACTAAACTCTATAGGCAGTTATTCTTTGTTAACTAAGCGGGAGGTGTGCTATACTAAACAGTTTAAGCTCCTGTTTCGCCTTTCACTTGACTTTGTTACCAAATCATGGTGTACACTGTGCTTCAAGGGTTTTTCAGCCATTGTGAGGACGTTGCAGGTTAAACTAAGAACAAACACTGTGTTCTGAGGCAGCTGATGTCTTTACTTCAACAGTCTGCAGATGGTTGCCCTCCACCTGATGTTTTTCTCATAGAGGAAGAAAGGACCTTGTTTAGCACAGCTGACCCTCACCAGGACATTGTGCACCTGCCCAGTACCAAAATGGAGAGCAGCAAGGTGATGCTTTGTAATTACAGATTACATTTATAAAACGAACGAGACAGGACACACTTAATCACTTCAGTTGTTTTGGTGTTCCTAGCAGCCGGTGAACGAGGTACCTCCCCAACCTCGCCATGCTCCATTGGGCCAGGATGCCTCATCCTCATTACCTGTCACCTCAGAGGGTAAGAGACCTGGGGCTGGAACTATTCAGCACATGCAAGTGGCCTCTACAGGTGAGGGTGCGCAACCCTACGACAGCTGTGACACTGCATGGCTATGGCGAGGCTGTGACTTTCCCTGCTGATCTTTAATCACCCTTCCCAATTGCTAAGTGTAATCATTACAAAATTGTATGTTAGATTGCTGAGTGCCAAGAAGGTCCATCTACATCAAAATATAAATGGAGAGCCTCTTGAGTTAACTCATCTTCTCTCATTTTGGCTGTACTGTGCAGTTGTGACCTCATTCAACATGAGGAAGCATCTTGAGGAAGAGGAGGCGGCCCTATCCCACAATTCCATAAGGTCGCTGAGACACGCAGGAATCACAGCAGTCTTCACTGGACAAGCAGCAAATGTCGGTGCTACTCTCAACACATTTAGGCAATTTACATTTATTTACATTTAGCAGACACTTTTAATCCAAAGTGATTTACAAAAAGAGAGCATTTAATATAATATTTAATCTATTAATAATAATATTGTACCCTAAGAACCAACAAGCCAAGACGACAATGCTACATTTACAAGTGGAAATCACATTCCGATGCTAGAGACAGGATGGACAGTAGAAGTTAAACTAAGCATTTGTTAATTGATTAATTTAATAATTCATGTTACTGGCAAGATAAGTAATCAACATTAAGGTTATCATGAAATCAAAATTGACCTGATTTACCTTCTTACACACATTCCTTGTCTTATTGTGCATGATTCGTTAGTGCATGTTAATTAAATGAAGAAAATTTGTATAATCGTCAATGCAGTATGTGAATAGGTTTGTAACCGAGATGATAGTAATAGAATTAGCATTAACGTCAGTGCTGGGCAATTTTTATGTTTGCATGAATATGTTTAGAAAGGAGAGAATGGAGTTTCACTCTCAGCATTAGAGGAAAACCTTGCTGACATTGATTCTCTGATTCCCACTCATGATGAGAATGGAAAGCCCATTGCTGAATGGAAGAGGCAGGTTATGGTGCGCAAGCTTCAGGCTCGACTGCAGGATGAAGACGACCACAGCAGAAAAGTATTACCCAACCCTTCCTCACTATAAACAATGTCCTTCCTTACCATTCCGTTAGTAAAAATAACATGTTATATAATTAAATGTGATTTATATAGTGCTTTACACGATGTTACATTGCTTCAAAGCAGCTTTACATGGAGAAACAAAAAAATAATAAAAACACAGTACAAATGTCAGACGTGTTAATGGTATTATTGCAAATGATATGTGTGAGATGTATAAGACTAATTAGGTATACTAGGTTTATGAATAAAGGATTGACTGAACCGATAAAACTACAAAATTATTGAGCAAGATATTATATCTTAAATATTCTAGCTTACATAGGGATGTAACATGTTTAGTGAAGTACATACTACATATAAAACATGATTCTGCTTGTTTTATCTCACATAGGACAACAGTGACAAGCATAAAGAAGTGGATGGTTGGAGGTATTCCCAAGTCCACAATGTAATTTTGGGCCCCTTTGGAGAGTTGCTTACCGAAGATGACTTGGTCTATTTGGAGGGACAGATTGAAACCATCTCCCTTCAGAAACGATGCCAGGCCTACGAACTAGAGCTTGCTCGACTGGCAGAGGAACTCAAAACTATCCTCCCTTCTCCCATTGTTAATATTACCATAAATACTCAGTGCCACCAGCAACCCCACCTGGAGGAATCACTGTCCCTTCCTGTGTGGTACAGTCGTATCTCAAATATTGTGAAGAGCATGTCCCTGCTGCTGTCCAACCTCACAGAAACGAATAGAGAGGATGACATCTGTAAGATGCCAAACACAGATCTTGCATCGGTCTTTATGCACCAACCAGAGAGGAAGAGTTCTATCCGAGAGAGAAGGCAAAAGGTTGAACTGGAGATCCAGCAGTCAGGAGTTTCTGTGAAAAATTTGAGGTCAAACTTTGAGAGTCAGCTGGAAAACATGTACCCATTTTCTGGGCTTTTAAACAACACAGCCCAACTAGACCTGAGGCAACAGAAACTGTCTACATCAACAAATCATAAGGAGCGGTCTGCAGGGACAATCCAAAGCACTGACATAAATCATGTTAATGACAAAGGCATAAAATGCAAACAGGCATCTGGCAAAGATTCAGCTAAAGTGATGGAGACCACCTGCTTGCGAAAAGAACGCATTGTTGTGCTATTTTTGAGTCACTGGAAAAAGTCTGCATATGCAATATCAATGAGAGCCAAAATGAAACAAGATCTTGGCACTCAGAGGTCTGTAGAGAGCTATTTGACAGGTGAGGCAATAACAGCTCCAGTCTCCAAGCCAGGGACTAGATCATTGTATCATCTCTACAGACAAAGAACTGCAATAGACAAGATGATTGGCAATTGGAAACATATCGCCTCAGGGGTTCCTTCACGACAGATACGGAGCTTACAGAGAAAACGCACAATCTACTCACCCGAGCAGTTCCTTCCCCGTGTCGATGGTGCTCCTGTTGCTTATGACACCCTGACCCTTGACCTCTTCATGCTTGGTTATTTTCACATTCTAGAGCAGGACCTCCCCGCTGAGGAACGCAAGATGAGGCACCTGTTATGCTTTGAGGTTTTTGACCACGTAGGGAAGTTTCCCTGGGAGACAGTCCGAGATTTTCACCGGGCTGTCCTCAAGGACATTGAGTCTGGGAGACGGGAGTGGAAAGATGGTTTTGAGGACATCAAAACACAGTACTTTGGGAAAAGAGAACATGGGACCTTCTGTGCTGAAGTTGTGCCGAAGATCATAATGGAGAATCCTATACCAGAGGATGGAGGACGTCCCAACAGAGATGAAAGCAATGACTTCTCAATGTTTAGTAATAATGAAATTTGTAAATATATTGATCGTAGTTTCACCTTTTGGAAGGAAAAAGAAGCAGAATTGTTTAATTTTTGAGATTTGTAAATGGTGTGATGGCAATGATGAGTATACTGGTTTTTGAACACAAAACAAAGTCACTTTGAGGACAGTTAAAGGTGTGACACGCAAGCCAAGAAAATAAAGTCTATTTTAAAGTACAATCTGTCTTTCTGATGGTAATATATTATCAGTCTACAAAAGTGCTTAAGTTTGTTGAATTGCTTCTTTGTAATGCAGTGTCAGGCAAATACCACCATTGTATAATAATCAGAACCTGGCCAAAAGCATAAATGTCTTACAGCTATGTTTATCCTCCAGATTTTGATGTGCGACCTTTTCATGAATAAATCTTAATTTTTGTTTGAACAGTGCTGTTTGGCTGCATTTGTCTTTTCAGTTACAGAAAATGCTCATTTCAGTTAAAGAGTCCCTTTTGTCTCTTTATAACTTGTTTTTGCTCAGTGTTCTTGCATAAGAAAAGACAGAAATCTGACCTGAAGTACAGTATATTCATATATACATGTATAGCAGTGGGGGAGATGATGCTCAGCCCTCAGGGACTAATGAAACATGTATAAGCTAGAGAGCAACACTCATTATATTGCAGTGGTATTAAACAGTATGGGAGGAATACTAAACATACACCTAAGATTAGTAAAAACTATTTACTGTATACAGAAGCAACAATTTTGTTTATGTTATAACATTCAGATAGTTTGGTCTCACTACTAGGTATTTGTGTTCTTTTTAAAAAGTCATTTCTCAGATTTCTTATACATTTCTTACCAATGTGTATTATGTTCCTATATCCTAATAATATATATAATATATATATAGTTTATAGTACAGTGTAGTATAATATCATAAAATTAATCAAAAATACTGTGCTATACATTTTGAAGATGTCAGTTTTGATATCCTCTGTCAAATCTGCTTTTTATCTATGCCATGTACTGTATTTGGTTCAGTAAAGTGATTTTTTTACATGTATTTTTTAACCTTAGTATTATAAAATAAGGAAAATGTCTCAAACATATTTATGTCACCTAACCAACTAATGTAAACCTAGTCTAGTTTTCCAATTGTAGTATGTGATGAGGACACAGGCAACAGACTTGCAATATTGTGACAATAACACTATTATTAAATCTTTCATTGTGTATTTAGAAAGCTTAGGTGCAGTCCTTGCAAAACAACTATCTGCGTTAGAAAAACACTAGGACTCTGAGCAGGGGTTAAAGTAACATAAGTGTTGCCCTCAAATAAAGACGCACTTTGCGAACGGATGCGAGGCCTGCGGTCTAATATGAGAACAGAGCTTAAGAGCAGCGTTTCCGTAAACACACTGTGATATCAGACGGGCGTATCGCCTACTCTGCGCATGCGCACTGCGCCGTGGACTTGACATCGCGGAGCAGTACTGCAATATTCATCGATTCGGGACCGAACATTATCCATTTGGATTTTCGAAAGACCGGTGGCACCCGTACAAGTCCGTTACAACTGTGTAACAAAATCAATCATGTCAATTGGAAGTGACTTTGGGAACCCTTTACGGAAATTCAAACTTGTTTTTTTAGGGGAGCAAAGCGGTGAGTCTTTGGCTGTGCCACGATTGGGTTTCAACGAACCCATTAACCTTTCAACACACGCATGTAGTGCATTAAATATATTGTTGACTTTTTCATGACTCTGCATGTTCGTGGTTGTATTTTAAAAGATGTTATCTTTCTATCGATTTCCTGTCAAACAAGTCGGTCGCATATATTTCGTTTTTGATTAGTCATTATAATGTATAGCTATACAGCGTCATAACCATCGCTAAAATGCACCTGTAAACAAGTGGTTTCGCTCAGGTGACATTTGTTTGATTGCCAGGTGCATTTTGCATCGGAGGCAGAAGATCTGACAGGATTATCGATCGCTCTTATTGTAACGCAGTCTAAATCGCCAAAACAAATGCGATATATGTACTAAACAAAGCGGAAAAACTATATGGGTGTATGTTTTCGTATATTCTCATTTAAACATCTACTGGTTTAATGTCTCACGACACAGAAAGGCGCAGAGGCTTTGCATTTCCCTTGTGTCCATAGGAGACACACCCAGGTTGGCAGGCAGTGTCTGTAGGATATTTAGCACAGCAGAAATAAATAACCCATGCATCATTTCATGAGTTGTCATGATCTGTAAGACCAGTGTATGTATTTGATTGGTTCTCGTGATATATCGGTTTCACTGGATGAGTGTCGTGTCAGTAACACTGTCGGCGTAGTCAGACGGGCATTTGTAATCATGTCTGTCATTTGATGACTGGACATACAAACACTGAAAATAGCAGCAACGATATGATGTCTCATATCATATCATAACATTATCTTTCATTATATACTGAAT
>JAZGTJ010003599.1:0-34650 GCA_036877575.1 Botia almorhae
TAGGCGTCAAGTTTTAATAGTCTGTTTTGTTTACCTGTAAGAATTAATATACAGTAGAGTTGGCTGTGAGGAGACTTAAAAACAAGATTAGACAGTATGTAATATGACTGTAATTGTACTGTTGTCACAATGGCATATTTATGACTATCTTGCACAAGTTAAAAATGTACATAACTTAAAAACCTGAGGTGGTTCATGTGTTATATATCTTAATTTAGCTTAATTACCCCCCCCCCCCATGTCCAAGTCCAGCTGTTAAATCTGTACTAAGTGACTGATGATTACCACTCTTTTACCTCTTCTCCATGTGATCTGATGTCCATTCTAAACATGTTATGTAACTGTATTCCCATTAGATTCAGATCACACTTACGCATACACTAGAGGGGAAGCGTGGGGAGGTCCTGATGCCCTGATTTGTATTTATGCTTGGATTCTCACAGATGTCTTTTTCAAAGCACACTGTGGTAACATTGTAAGAATTGATGTGTTGTGTAACACAATGACACAAAATGACCTTTTTCAGTTTTATGATTCATGCTGTTGGATCTTCAGCCATTCTACAATGAGATCCAGATTCTTGATTCCCATAGCAAACACTAATGGCATGAGTCATACTTTTGGATCATGAAATCAGAACCAGTGCTGATTTTTGAGAGTTATTACTATGTTGTAAGAGGTAACTGTTGGTACTAGTAAAACACACACAATGCCACTGACATTTGAGAGTAAAACCTCATACCCAACATGGGCTCACAACCCTAAGATTAAGACACAAGCCAGACTTATTATTATATACTGTATATATGAAAGTTTCGACTAAACTAAGTCACAGCCCAGTTTTTGTTTTTTACATTTGTAGCACAGAGATGGACTGCTAAAATGTTTAATCTACCTACATTGCTTCAAAAACACATTCTTGGCTGTTAGTATTTTTTAAGACCTCTATCAAAATGTAAGCTAAATGCTTTGAAAGCTATGAGTTATACTCATAATTTCACTCACAAACTAGTCTGTGCATGTCTCTTTAGGGTGCACTGAGAGCTCTAGAGTGCAAATGTGAATGTAGCTTATTGGAACCTTCAGGCTGACAATCACATTATAAGAATCAGACAGCTGCAAAAGCTATTTCCAAGTGTCATGATCTGTGCGAGAAATCTCTGAGAGCTAAGTGTACACTCACAAGTTTAGTCAGTCTTAAAATGAATTCCAAAAAATAGATTAGCAATTGGTTTCTGTCCATAATGATTTTATATCAATACAACTGAAAAACAATGTAATCAATTGTAATACATTAAAACATATTTTGCTTGTATTTAAGACACACCCCTGTGTTATGTTATCTCAATCAGCCATTGAATGGAACTATCAGCCCAGCTGCCACGCAACAGCTAGATATTATCCACATTCATCACCTGCAGCATTCTTTGAACAGGCAAAAACAGATGGAAAAAACATTGAAAGGAAGCTCTGTGCATCTTTTATAAAAATTTGTAAAGAATGTATGAATGCTTTGTTTTGTAGAAATTACCAGAAATTCATGATAATTATTTTTAATTTTTAAATAATGAATAAAATAAAAACAAACGTCTACTAAACATTTTTGAAATAAAAAAAACATGTTTGTTACCAAGTGTCATGTGAAACACATCCAACATCACATGGTTTCCACACCCTGTCTCACCATATATCTTTTCATTCATCAGGGTTTATTTGACTTCATGTGTCTATGAGATGGCAGCCTGTCTTTTCCCCTCATCTAGACAACAAATTTCCATAGACATTGTTAAAGCGGCCATGCTAAACTATATACTATAAACTATTAATGCAGAGTGGAATGTGACACACCCTTAGGTTCATTGAGCACATAAAAACATTGATTAAAATAAACAATCCTGACAGAAGATTCCAAACATAAGAAATGTGTACAGGTCCAAGAGAGATTCTGTAGAGCAGAACAAAGTTCAGTTACAAAGTTATTTAAATCAATTTTGCTTAAGCGACAGACACAGAGAGATCTCAGAGAGATCTCAGAGAGATTTCAGAAAATGACTACCCATTGATTGCATAGACAAATGGAGATGTTTGATTGATCTTTCCCACAAATATTTGGAAATATGGTCAGTCTTTTTATCTCTCCCACAAATATTAGGAAAGATGGTCAGTCTTCATACAGACAGGCTAAGGAGTCAGAAAGTCAGGAAAGACTTAGTCATTCCTCATGTCTGTGGATATGGAAAAATGTGTTGTAAAGTAGCACAACAGTACAAGACTGAGTGCATTATCCAAAAACCCATGACTCACCAGGCAGTGGCCCATGATTCAAACCACAAAAATACGACAATAGAAAACATTTGGATCTTAGTCTTGAACCTTAGCATTAAAGATTCAAGAATTAAATTCTTGGCTCTTGCACTGTAAACTGCTTGTGATGTTTCTCATGAATTAATTGTCATCTCACCTCCACTAGAGGGAAGTGGAAGACTTCTTAAATCACACGGCAATAGCAACGTAGCTTAAAATTGTAAAATTCTTGTAATATTCACTTGATCTCAGCCTTTGGTGTGCTCTGTGATTGTTGTCTCTCAATATCACTCTCTCTTCAATAATTGAATGATTTTTAAGATGAGATGCTTTTGTGTCTTTAAATTTAAAATCGTGTCTGCTTATGAAACAAAATGAAACTAAAGGAAAAGGAACAGCAGGTTTTTATGCTCTCATGAACTTTGACCACACTGAACAAGGTTACGTGCACTCCGGCACATACACTCACACCACATGATTCATCTTTTCAGTCATGCAAAATGCATATGCTCATTGCACAGTGCTTTATGATGAAGAAGGCCTTCATTCACACAATCTTTATGTCAGTCATTTGGCTGTGTATGTATCTGTGTTTTTTTTGCCAACTCAGTCAAGCCTTTGACTATGAGGTCATACCTGAATACTCAACAGGCCAAAGATCACATTGGTTTGTCATGGAAGCACCAGGCTCCATCATTTCTCCCAGTCTAATAGTCAGTGCATTTCAATGATCCCTGGATTAAGACATTAATAACACCAGTGTCTCCGACCCTGCTCCGCCGAGGTGCCCACCAAATCACAGATATGTACCAAGGAGTCAACATATCAGTCTTATCCACATGCCACACACCTCTCTGCGTACTGGTCATCCTGGGGCCAATAGAACCCTCTCACTGCTTCAAGATCACTTCTGTTGACCTAACATGGCAAATGACATCAGAAGGTACATGAGGGTATGCCAGGAGTGATGCCAGGACCACAATTTATCTCAGAGGTTCGGAGGTACCATCCTTAAATCATTGGTTCCAGAAGAGTGAGAGAGTTTGGGACTTTCACAACAACACCTCCAGAGAGCTGTCAGACAACATCAACTTCAGGCCGATTCACAATGAGCTCCAACTCCAAGTTTCAGACTAGGACAAAGAGTATGGCTATCCACTAAAGACATCTGTTTAAGAACACCATGCATAAAGCTGAGTCCCAGGTTCATTGGCCCCTTCCCCATCCTCAAACAAATCAATCCGGTCACCTACAATCTGAAGCTACCACAACAATACCGCATCCACCCCACCTTTCATGTATGTACCTTTTACTGTTAAAACCATTTCACTCATCACTATCTCCTTTTTCCACAGAGCCTGGGCCAAGAGACGAACCACCTCCTTCACTTGTCATTGAGGATGGGACTGTTTGTGTTAAGGAGATCCTGAGATCCCGGTGTTGTGGTGGTAGACTGGAACATCTGGTGGACTGGAAAGGATACGGACCGGAGGAAAGGTCTTGGGTACCCACGAGTGATATTCTAGATCTCAATCTGTTGACGGAATTCCACACTTCACATCCAGAAGCTCCTGCTCCCAGAGGTTGAGGACGTCCACCACGGTGTCTGGGCATTCACCCCTTAGGAGCGGTCCACATGCAGCGATCACATTCACCAGAATCCTAATCACCTGCACCTGGCACTAATCAGGGACACTGTATAAGCACACACACTCCATTATCACATCGTCTGGTCTCAACCACGGATACAGACTTCTCATCGTGCTCTATCGTTTACCTCCTCCAGTTCGTTTGTATTTCCCAGATCTCCTTTGTGTTCACTGGTGTGTGCCTCACCTAAATCATCATCTTCATCGCCATTGCCAGCTCCTGGACTCCATTATCATTAACATCATTCATATACCTGTTATATCTATTGGAACATTATCTGTCTTCATACTTACCTGTTCATACAATCCCTCTCTGTGCAATAAATACAGCAGTCAGTATAACTAACCTCTTGTGTTGAGTCTGCATTCTGTTACATGGTTATGTCACACAACTTTATATTTGCTCACATTTATAACTCTTTCTCTTGTATGCTCAAGTGTATGCACACTGAATGACAATGAAAACACATTGTTCTAATCTAGATGTTCTTCACACTGAGGTAAAGAACATCAAGATATGCCACAGTATCTTTGGTAGCTGTACTTTTTGATGTTACTAGACAGAACCCAGACAGCAGTCCAGTTATTTCATTCGACACACCAGTCTGAAAAGTATGATATATTTTAAGTGTATGTTATTCATAGACTCATGAGCATGACTTCTCTCCTCACACTAAAGCAGAAGCACTTAAATGGGAACTAAAACTGTGCTTCCATTAATGTCAAGGATAACAGGATCCACATTGACCGACTGCATTGCCTCAGTCTCACATTGCAAATCTGGTCAATACTGCATTTTATTCTGGCCAAGAACAGTGCACTGAGTCAGGAAGAGACCACTTGACCAAAAAATAAAAATTATCTAGTCCAACTCATTCATCCAATCATATTTTAGGTTGATATGAAATTTATAGACACAACATATATTTGTCTACCAAGCAAATGTCAAGCACTTAAGTATAAGCTTATACGATAAGACATAAAATCAGTCAATCTTTTCAATGGCAGTACAATGAAACGTAAAATATACAGTCTTGTTTATTGATACAGGCTAGTATGTTGCAAAATACCTCTAGCAAAACTGTTTTTTTTCCCAGAAGTGTTCATTTTTATCAACCAGGTGGCTTGTAAACACAACTTTGTTTGTAGGCAGTTTAATAATCCAGCCAATCAGATAAAAGCTGGTGATTTAAGACAGCTCTTGCCATTTTAATGTGCAAATGCATTGTACAGTCTTGGACTGCAAGTGGCCAATAAACATGAGACAGAGGCCAACTATACATCAACTGTGATCTTTAGCAGTAACTTAGCAGTAGGTCAGATAAAGAAATTGCAGAATCTGGAAATGTATACAGATTTCTCAATTATCTCTAAATCAGAATAAGGAGGAATAGAAATTAATTGTAATCTGTTATCAGATTTGTCATATAACTCTGTTGTCTATAACTGTTTTTACTGTGAGCTTCAAGGGCCCGACTGACACAAAAGACACTTGAAAAGCAACTTCAGTTGGTACATTAATTCAGTCTTTGTGCCGAAGGCCCGCTTTCTGTTTCACTGTACCTCAATCAGCCTGTACTGTCCTGCTCCACAGGCTCATCTGAGAAGGGTTTGATGTTGTGTTAAGAGAGACAATACAGCAGCATTCCTGCAACAAATCAAAACTATCACACATACACACAGAAACTGTCTGCACTCACACACTCTTAAACATGCACTTAATTTTAAGCAATTTTAGGGTTTAAAAGCAAAAATGTGAAGCCCATATGTTTCCCAAAGTGCCTGAATGGTTAAATGTCTGAAATGCTGAAAAGAGCAAAGAATGTGATGGCCCTAGTAGATTGTTTAGGCAAAAATAAAGGTAAAATGTCAGAACAGAGCAGAATAATAAAAGAACAAGGTGAGTACTGTCAGACAGCTTTGTGAACGGATCACAAATCTCCAAAAACCAAAACACTGTAGCTGGATCTTAGACCCGTGATGATTAGATGAGAATGGGAGAACTAGTGAAAATTATTCTGTCGGCTTAGATTTTCTGTCTGATTTTACCTCTGGTGTCTCCATGGAAACCATTGAATCAGACCCAACTTGTCTGATTTAGAATCTGTGATCTGAAGTGACTCTGGGCATTTTTAAATGAGCAAACAAAAGCAAGTTGAACAATAAAGTATTTTAGATTTCTGACTTAGCCAATTTATGATTGTACCAAATGTAATAACTTTTAAAAAATTGTTTATCTGTTGCTGTTTCTCTGTAAAAACAGTGCATTTTTGTCACATGCAGTAAGATTCTTGATCCCACTTCCTTATTCAGATGATAATGCAAAGGTAACCTTAACCCTAGCTTTTGTGTATCTCCCATTATTAAACTCGGTCTTTCCAGCTTCTTCAAATAAAATACCTAAACCACACATAAAATGGGTCTTTTAAATTAAACACAGGTGGGTTTGATAATAACATCTACTATGAGCCTCCAGCTTCTCATCAGTACAGGGACACAGGCTCCCCATCAATGTAAATTAAATGGATAAACCTTTATATTATAAGTTCATTCTGGGGAATAAATATAAACATTCCTACAACCCTCTGGACAAGGCAACAAAGCAATGCCAAAATAAGTCACTACATCCCAACCTGCCAATCCAGCAGTTGGAGCAAACATTGTTCCAGTAAACCTACACAAAATACAAGCCCAAATGTTTTACTGTAATATTGTAAAATAACTAGCTCACTGATTCTGTTGGTCCAGGTGTAGTGCAAGCTGTTTACTTAGTGTCAAAGTGAGGCGGGTCTACAAGCTGCTATAATGAGCTTGTGTAAGCCAAAGGGTGACCAGCACAAGCCTTCTTTGTGCCCGAGTTGCTTTGCTTGGCTAAAACTCATCACTGTTGCTCCCCCCACTCCTGGATTAAAAGTTAAATCTAGACTCTGAGAGGAGTGGACAGCAAATCAGAAAGTTGCTTGTATGAGAAACAGTGTCTGGGTATTTATAGCTTATAAGAACCTAGTGATTTGTACACTAAGAATAGATGCGAGTTAGTTTAAAAGCACAGGTATTAACAGTATGACAGTAATGGAACAGTATCTGTTTGTTTTACAGTATGAGAACACACCCAATGCTCCGCCTCCAAACTGCTTACTATTGATTTCCCTGGCAGCACTTTTCCTCCAGAAAAAAATCAGAGGTACATCTGCACATCCATATTAGTGCAAAAATGTAGCTGGTCTAAGTTATGCAAACAGTCATTTATGGATTTAACACAGGTCACCTTCCTCATAAACTATAATATTCCCATCACATAAGGATTCCAAACAGCTAAAAGTGAAAGATTAAAAATGGACAAAATTAAAAATATAATAAAATATTCAAAAAATAGAATGATTTTGGAGAAAAGAGTAATTTCAGTTTGTCCAGTAGGATCTTGTGTGTTTGATATTTCATCATTTATGATTGATTGCAAATTGACATAAAACACAATCATTATCAATTATTAACATTCCTTAAATAAGTTTTCTCTACATTGCTTCTCATTTTAACAGAACCATAGCACACTGTGCTGCCAACCCAACCTCACATCATAATTACCTGCAGTGTTTTGGGAACGTGAACCCAAGGTCCTGCTAACAATCAGATTAAGGTGTAAGGATTTGTAAGAGCTAAAAGCTGCTATTCCAGTGAACTGTGCTCTGGTTTAGACACTCAGACCTGAGGCAAGGGGTGTTTTCATTCTTACTGTATATGGCATTTTAACAGGAAACAGATGGCTTAAAAATAACACTTGCCAGCCCCAGTGTTACATTAACTCTCCACCCCCACATATGGATGCAATATATTATCACAGAGTATGTAGGGGACATGTGAATTTTCTTCACATATAAAAATTTGATGCTTTAAATAACCCACAGTCCCCTCCACACAGTAACTGCTATTAGAATCACAAATTGTTCTAAGCACAACATATTATGGCCTGACACAGCGTGGACTATGTTTGGAGTTGCATACTACTCGAAGTGTTCCTAAACATATGGTATGTGTACCATATACATTTTGAACACTCTGTACGCATAGAATATGACCTATTATACTTAATGTTCAGTATACAAAACTGTAACCACAATGCAATGCACTCGACCCACCCTTCTATTTCCAGTCTGTATTTTCTGCTAAATGCATAAATCATTAAAGTTTATAACACAGAGCAGAGGGACAAACAACAATCAAAAGATTCACTTCTATTTGCGAAAGCATTACAACATTAAGAAGGTTGCCTTTTATGGAATAATGGATCAGTGAGGTTGGAGGCTGGAAAGGGAAGGATAGAGGAGCAGATCAGAGAGTTGTGGATACAACATAGACAATATATTGGCACATCTAGTTCTCATCTTTTGTATCACACACAAGCACAGAACATATTGTAACTAACAAAATTTTAGACAACTAGTGGTTTGAGATCAAACTAGCACACATTTTATCATAAGTTGACAAACCACTATCTTGTGTGTTAAAGAGGTCAGATATCTGTGCACTGACCTCTTACAGATGACATCAGACAAATGGAGTCATACAAAGCAACATTTTTTTATTGGTTTTATTTTATTGCGCTCTACAGTAAATTCACTGTTCTTTAAAGATTAAAAACAAACTGATAAAAAAAGCACATCAAACTGTATTGCACTGTATTGCTGTATTGTGAGTTTATAAATAGCAATAACAGTTATAGGGATCTAGCAAATCTTTCATATTAAAGTAAAACTAAAGTAGTTGGCATAAATGATGTGTACAGGTGAGGTCATCATTGTAGTTGTAGTTCTGTAGACTGTAGTTCTCTCTACAACAACTCTACAACAGTCCCTTTTAAGGGACTCAAAAAGCACCCAAGCGAAGAAGTGCCTGTTTCCAGCTTAGGTTTTCAGTCCCGTGGTTTGGTAGCAAAGGTGAGGTATCCTGTGTGCCCTGCCATTTCTCGTGGGGGTGTGGCAGTCCGGCAGATCACAGAAGAGTTCCCAGCATTTGAGACCTCTTCTTGACCAACATCTGTAGCCATTTGGGTGCTGTCAGTTAAACCCTCCTCTGGGCCAAAATCTGGTAGGGGAAGAGTGACAGTACGAACGTCATGTACCCGTAGCAGAACCTCCAACGTGCAGATCTCCTCAAAGCCATGGTCCAATAATGCCTCACAAGTCCTCTGGACCTGCTCTATACAAGGTGAGAAGGAACACAGACGTCCTCCTAAAAAGAGAGGAGCAACATTACTACTACTGTTCTTACATTTAAAAAAACCTGTAAACCCAAAAACCTTCAGTGAGTAAATCCTTTATGAAAAACATTCATACTATAGACATTGAATGCTAACTCGCATCATGTCACATGTAAAGGAGATGTATTGTTTGTAAAACCACACTATTCAGTTTTTGCCGCTCTTAAATGTTGATACGATTCTAGCTAAAAAGCATTTTTTTTTACAAATCTACACAATTCCGCAGAATGGAATAACAAAAAAGCAGAACAGTAAAAACTATAACTTACAACTAGGTTTTTAAATAAGTTTACAACACTCCTCTCTCATTGTTCCTCAAAACAGAACTTAAGCCATCGGTTAGTCAGTGTCATGTGTCCAGTTGGGCCACTATAACAAACAGACTGCAATAGCTTTTAGTGCCACTAGTAGTGCAGAAATTACATTTCATTACACTGGTTAAAAAAATGATAAACAGCTGAGCGCACTACATGTTTAATGGAAGTACAATCAAATTAGCCAAAGTTCTCCAGGAATCTGCTGAGCCTTCTGTGTGTGCAGACTCTGTGAGTCTGTTGATGGGAGTACAGGAAGTAATGTGGCTCTCTAGAGCAATTACACACCATATAAACACATGGTGTCCTTAATAGGCTTCCTGGAATAAGCAAGCTGTAAAGGGGCAGAGAGTAGTCAATGTGCTTATGATCATATTTTCATGCCTTACTATTAAATGGTCTAATATTAACAGGATAAACAGAGTAAAGGTGGTTAGGTGTTTGAAACAGTGACCTCTCTTCCTCTTTGTCTTTCCCCACTAACATTTGGACTAATGATGGTATTACTAGCATGCACAAAAATAGCCATACCCAACCAGAGTAAGACTGAGTGCTGTGAGGACAACTGTACATTAAGGATGATCTTAATTTATTTAGATTAAATCCAGTCGGGTCCACTTAAAATCAGCATGGCCTTATATCCTTTAAAGTACTGTCTCTCTCTATTGGTTTTGAAGTCACTTAGGCTGCTTTCACACACTGGTAATTTTGTTTAAAATGGGGTATATTTCGCAGGAGAAACTGTTAATTTGAAAGCTGTCATGCGGACCCAGGAGCGCACCGGGGTAACCAAACCAGAAGCTGTAGGAAGTGCTTAGAGTTCAGTTGCACTGGAACTGTGTAAATGTGAAAGCAACTTCATGTTGCATTGATTACCACATCATAAGTTTTCAGAACAATGAATTTCACCATAGACAACCAAGTGAGTGTGAAACCACACCAATGCTGCAGCGGGGCACCAGGAGTAATCTCACTTGGAGTCAGACCAACCCAAACAGGCCTAGTGTGAAAGCCGTCTTAGCCAAAAATGGAATGAAATCATACTAACCTAACTGTAAAAAAGTATACAAAGTCTAGGGGGTGTTTACATGACAATGTTCAACCACAAACAACTTTCTGGCCATTAATTTACACAAGTGTGTAGACACACAAACATAGACACCAAAAATACAAACTTGTGAAAACTGTGACATCATGCTCATGTGTATTACGTTCAGTCTATCAAAGAACATTGCCAACTACTGGCCTGGCATGCATAATACAGCTTTTACTCATTTTCATGGATCCATACAAAGATTATTTGGAAAAAAATATTGTTTGGTCTGTATGTGAAAATGCAAAGGAAAAACTGCAGTTTTTAATATATTGTTGTCATGTAAATTTACCCCTAGAGAGCTGCCTCCTACACGACATCTACTTTAACTGAAATGGAACAGAACACTCCTTATGGGCAGCAACTTTGAGCATCATACAAATAACACTAGTCAAACAGTACATTAAAAATATAAAACAAATATTGGGCAATCATGTGATGAGAGAGAGGGGGAGAGAAAGAGTGAGAGAGAAAGAGTGAGAAGGCTGAAGTTTATTCTCATTCCATTGACAAATAAGGCCTTTCCATAAAACCAGAGTCATAAACAGAGACCTTAGCTCTCCTGGCAACCAGGCTCAACAGCTCTCCTGGCAACAGAGGCCTGGGAAAGAAAAGAGTCATGCCAACAGCTGGGGTTCTCTAAGCGCTTAAATGACGGGCCAAAAATGAGGGGAATTTTGGTAAAGCAACAGAATGAAGAGTCAGTCTGAATTGCTAAGCAATAACATTGTTGCACCACAATCAAGTAAAGTTATCTGAAGGATCAATAACATCTTACATAATGTGAGGAAGGATCTTCATAGTCAAGGACAATTGGCTTTGAGTAATCTAAAGCTTTCACGGCCAGAGCTTTCTCCCTGAGAAATAACAAACAAGAGAGTGACTCAAAACGGACAGAAAGAAATAAGTCAACTAATATCTCAGAGTTAAGCAGAGGCTCGCCCATCGTCCTTGAAGTTTCACAGCTTGCCCCTTTATGGTCATTACCCTGCCAGCAACTTCTTGCATGTGTATAAAACAAATTAGCCAGACTGTTAATCTCTGTAAAGGGTGTGTAGCGTAAAGCACTGGAGAAATTCCACTGGCGTGAAAGAGACTTTCAATACGAGTTCCTCTATGAGATGCTCTTTGATCTGAGAGTGTGCTTTATCAGCCTGCCATTACGGCTTGTGCACAATTTTAGTGTTTCAAAGTACACTTTATTGACTGTGAGCTGTATGATGTGTTCAATATAAACTACAACTGCTTTGTGTTAATCAATAGCACAGGCAAATGCAAGTTTATATGCAGACGTAAACAGTTACTGGGAAAATAGAAGCATACTTTCAGCAAAACTAATATACAGCAGATACTTAAAGTAAATTAAAGAAATTAAATTAAAGAAAGAAAGAAAAGAAATTAAATATTTGGGGAGACATTAAATTTTAAACAGTGAGCACACAGTATCTGTGGTGACATTAAATTTTTTTAAAAGGACATGTCACGTGATAGAATGAAACTTCTGTCATTATTTACTCATTTGAAACCTGACATAAGGGCGAAAGGAATTCATATGACTTGTGAACAGAAGACTTGGAATATAGCGCACGTAAGTTGTATGGACTGCTTTTATCATATTTTTCATTTTGATTTTCTTTAGTCCTTGACAACTATATTATTTGAGAGTATTTGAGAGACTATATTATTTGTACTAAAATCAACTTACAGACCAGTGCATGTAAGCTCAACTATATCTCAACTTGGAAAGTGAGGTGGTAAAAGCCAAGTGCAGGGAATGCAGGGAAACAACAAATGTCTCACCCCTTGCTGTGAAACAACAAATGTCTCACCCCTTGCTGGGCTGCTGACTAGTCTAGACCCGTCAATTAGGGCAAAATGGTTCTATAGACAGTTCCTATAGAAACGCTTCTTGCCAAGCAACCAGGTAACTTATGAAGAGAGTCGTTCTGACATGATCACTCAATAAAAAGTCTCTTTCATACAGACTGATTAGAGAGTGAATGGACAAAAACTCATAGCAACTTTTGAATGCTATTCAAACAACACAAATGAAAGCAATAGTACTCAGGATTTATTGAGGGTGTGGCATAATTTGGGAACACAACTGAGATATTCCTATAGAGATTAATAGGCATGAGTCAATGATTCATAGAAGCTGCATCCATAACTAAGGTTAGGGTAAGCGTTACCTTGTTTAAGAGAACCTACACAAAAAAATACATTTAAACACACAATTACAATTCAAACCTCACATAAAGGTTTCATATACAGTGTGCACACAGATACATGCAAGCATATTTTGTGAAATATGCTTGAGATTTATAAAAGGTAGGTTGATATTGCAGTAAAATCACTTGTCATGTTACTTAATGCATTGCTTTAAACATTTTTTGTTTGTACAACTTAACATAAGCAACAATAGTTTAAATATCTGTGTAAATTTTGGGTGGAAATAGTAGTTTTACAGAACATTGGACACGGGGTGTCTGGAAAACCAGTTTGAAAAGAACCATTATTTAAGAAGTCAATACTTTACTTACTTTACTTAACTTTTTAATTATTAATTTTTTTGGACATGTATTGTTATAAAATTATTGTTTTAATTGTTATTGTCATTATTTTAACTGAGTTCTAGGTAAATGTGGCAATCATTCTGTACCATAAATGTTCTAGTTATTTCACAGCAGTGTGCTCTCACCCTTGTGTTTAATGGCCCTCTTGGCATGTGTGACTGCCTCCCACGGAGAAGGTATGTCTAAAAAGACAGCATCAGCTACACCTGTGACACCAAATCCCTGCTTGCACACATCCTGGTTTCTAACCGTAACCAGGTGAGACACTTTGTGCTCCCTGAACTCCTGGATGGCCTTCTCAGCCCGCTGAGCATGAAACTCCACTGTATGCAGGTGGCCAGTTGGGGCAATGGTCCGCAGAATAGCGTGAGACAGAGAGCCACTGCCCGTACCTGGAACACAAACATTATCACATGTGAACAGGACATTTTAAAGCTTCAGTGTTACAGCAAGCTGGTCAATGTGTACAATTAAAGGACTGAAATAGATTTTAATCAAAGAGATTAGATTTAATCAAAGTCCACGTCACAATCAGAAACTTGAGCTAATAACAAAATAATTATGAAGGTCCTCGTCAATTTATATGGCTATGTATACAGAAACTAGATATATATCTAGACGTGTATGTGGTAGTTTATTCAGAATATCAACTACTGATCACTGCGTATAAAATAATATTTTATTAGTTGTCAAGACTGTAAACTTTTTACCTAATAAAGGCTGAACTGTAAAGTTGACTATTATGTGCAAATGTGATCAGAGATTATCATGTGTGCACAAAATATTTATGTTGTGATACATGTGCGTGTATCTTGTTAATGGCCCATCTTCCTCTTCAGGGACCCATTAGCTGCAATAAGCGTCAATGTTTGGTCTACAGCTTTGCATTCAGATAGAACTGGGTAACTGACGTAAGCGCCAGAGGCTTATAAGGCAGCACAGAGAAATATAAAACCCTAAAGAAATATCTAACAGCATCCTTGAATTATGAAAACAAACATGCTGCAAATGTGCCAATGCTGTGGTATAACCACACACTCCTAATTACTGCACTGATATCGAAGAGTTAAATGTACACACTGTTTATCACGTCCAGCCCAGTACATTCAAAGGACAAAGCAGAGGGCAAACTAAATGTGTTCCCACATTAAATAATGGACTCGGTCTGAATACAAGAGGCCCAATGCTTTAAACTCAAAAGAATGAGTCTCTATCAAGATGTCTTTGTCTACTCTACCCACTGCAACCCAGCCACCTCCAAAACGCTGATAACATTTGATAAGCATGTTTATACGGCTCCTTGACTTTCAGGAAAGCAAAAACCAGTACAGAGCACTTATGCTGCCTGAATTTGGGTCAGTGACATCACGGTATATTTCGTTATTCAAAAATTCAAATGCATCTCATAGAGAGAATGAGTTTACCAAAGAACTGATTAAAAGTTTGATAGTGTGGGTTATAGACTTTTTTACTGCCCCATTTATGCCTGACAAGGTCTATATGGACTGATTGGTTGAATTCATCACATGCTGGAAAATGTGTGATTTGGTTTTTAGGGTTTAAATCCATGCTGTCTGGCAGGCTGAATAGTCTTGATGGAGATAAAGATAGAGGCAGTCAGGCAATATACAGGGCTTTTGTAATCAAGGGGCAGGTAATATCAAACATGAATCTACAAATTATAACTACTATGATTGTCCTCCTGTGTTTTTGGTGACGATTGATTGTGCTCACATTCTTGGTATTTGAAATGCACTGAAAACCAAGACAAGCATCCCTCACAAATGTGCTTCAGCAAGACAGTATTAAAAGTCCCAAGATAGATTCAAATGTTTAGTCTTACCTGACTCACAGACAACAGAGCCTGGTTTGAGCTCCAGCATCAGTGTAATATTGGCAATGTCTGTAGTGTAGAGGATCTGTGTTCGGTGGGGAAGGTTTACAGTCCACAGCTCTGGTGTAGGGTGCAGCACGTAAACCCAACCACCTTTACTGCAAGTCACTTTGGAACCAAAACGTTGTCCAATCAGGTCACTAGAGTGGCGGATGACCCCATAGCGAGTCTGTGTCTGAGCCCCTGACTGAACTTTCACCGGCATCATGGAGTCATGACCCAGGAAGATGATAACAACATCTCCTTCTTGGATGAACTTGGAGTATTCCACAAAACTCATGAGGTATGAGTGGCTGTCAGCTTCAATAAAGAGTTCAGCCTTGGAAGTCTAAATTACGGTGGTCTGACATGCACAAAAACAATAAAACATTACTCTTAAAAGCCATAAGAAAATGGACAAAATATATTATTCCAGCAGGTAAGAGGAGTCAACATGATTCAGCTCTGCAGTCATTCATAAATAAAAAAATAACTGCTTCAACCAAATACGACTGATGTCTTAAGCAGAATCATCAACTAACCCATGGCTCTAGTGTCAACATGTTATTGTAAGCCAAAACTAATAAATGCATTTTATTGTTTATTAATTTAAAGACGTGTTTACATGTTTACTTGATAATTTGTTGGGACAATATGGCACAAAAATGTCAAAGGTGATTAGAATGATTAAGAGGGAGGGGTTTGATCCTCACACGTTCACGAGTACTGTGGGAGTTGTGTTTACTTAAAATTTAAAAATAAATAAATAACGTTTGTAAACAGTGACCGTTACAAACCGTCAGACTAAACGTTACCAGTATCGGTGTGTAACCTCCTCAAACAGTTCAAGAGCTCAAGGGAAATGGACCAGCTGTAAGTAATAGCAAGTTTACTTGTATGTGAATTTATACACCTGTAAATATTTTCAGTGCGAGTTATTTAATGAAACAGACTCAGCAAGGTCACAGTCAATTACGCTGGTTTGTGAAACGGAGTGCCCCATTGTGCTAAATCAGTGAACGTTGCAATTATTAAAAACATGCTATTCAACGTTAATATTTGCCTAATATTGCTAATTTCTATTACAGTATTGGTATAATACTCAAACCAAACAATTAATTTCTTATAAATTCCTAAAATATTTTTGGTTTTCCATGGTTCAGATAAATATATATTGTTTATTAGATGGCTGATTAGACTGGTGAACTTAGCATCATTATTGTCACAGATTTGTTTTTTCTACAGGGAGATACATAATAAAATAACTTTTTTTAAATGATTTCTCTTGGAATACATGATAATTGAATACATGGTAATATTGAATAATATGCATTTATTGCAGACATAATTTGTCTTAGAAAAGATCAGTTTTACTGAGGGTAACAGACACGAGACAATCCAACGCATCATAAAATGCAGTTATAATGTGCATTACATTGCATACAAACTACTATTATTTTCAGACGGCAATTAGAGTAAGCATACAAAAAACGAAACACAAGAAACGTATATGTCTAGACCTACGTCGTTAAATCCCACGTAAAGACAAGACATGACTCTTAAACTTACCGAAGCTCTTCGAAAACGCTTTATATTTGTCCTGTTTTATATTTGAGAGCAGAAAGACACCACCACACACGTGTGACTAACGTGCTTGATAAGGCGCATGCGCATCAAGAGGTTCTCCATAAAGAGCAGACCCATACTGCATAGGGATCGACTCAAGCGTATGTTACGACACATGTATCTGTTGCTCCTGATTTACAAATCTACGGGTTGTCGCCAATTGTCGACTTGGTCTGACACAATTCTGTCTCAGGAAAATGATGTAATAATATTGTAAAAGAACAGAAACTATTATGTAAACGTAATTATGCACAAGATATTTGAGTAATGGTTTGGATTCACTAGGATGTAATGTTTGGATAGAGGATTAACTACATCGGAATTAAACTTTTTAAAATTATTACAGTTTGTCATCTTGTTTTTAATATCTTGGACTTAAAGACGTTACCAATTAAAAGTTTTGGGATGTTCTTAAATATTATCTTTAAATTATTCGTTGAGAAAGTCAAGGCACAAATGACTAAGGACTACAATGTCAAGTTCTTCCAATCGAATGAATGGACTACAAATAGTAGCCAATGGGAGCGGCTTTCAAGTACTATAAAATAAACGCTCCATCATAATCCACTTCTGGAGAGAGCAGAGTGTCAGTGTAGGGCGTTAATCTACCGGGAAAATAGGGATCTTCGTTTCAGCGCAATCTCCCCCTAGAAGTAGTCCACAACCCACGGTAAGGGATCTTTATTACAAGTTATAAAAATTTGCAATTTAAGTAAGATCTACATATTTAAAAAAAACACGATTAAACATAAGTACATTATAAATTGCGTCAAATGATTGTCGATACGCTTCTATAACGGCAAAGACTTGTTTTTAGGTGCAATTCTGAATAAAGGACATTTGACATATGGAAAGCGTTGTCAACTTCGTTCGCGCATCTGTCCCGTCCAGACAAAGTGGCCCCGTCCTAGTGGACGCCCTAATCAAATCTTTAACTACTTAAGTAATCGGTATGATCGATCCTATTTATGCACGAAAGTTTATGCATTTTGAGTGTACAGCACGGCGATATATAAAAATATCAGAAGCAAGTCTATTAGACCAGTTTTGATGACTTCCTCTAAGAGCGTACGTGTGTGGAAACAGCGCATCCCCGCCCTCGATTACTTAATTCGACCTTTTCTTTACTCACTAATGATCCCACGAAACAGTTTAACGAGTATTTAACAATTAATACGCACATAAAAGCTAGATGTTGAACTACTTCGATTTAATTGTGTGTTTCAACAAGTCTTTGCCAGTTTTATTCATATGTCAGGATGGGTGCACCGTTAAAGCGTGACTTGGACCCGTTTCGCATTGAGTGTAATAGCCGCTATTTTCCATCCTATCCCCGTCGTGCTCAGGGAACAGCAGCCATGCCTTTCGGAAACAGCAACAACCAACTTAAGTTGAAGAATTCCTCAGAGCAGGAATACCCTGACCTCAGCAAGCACAACAACCATATGGCTAAAGTTCTTACTCCGGCCCTTTATGAGAAGCTTCGCTCCAAACAGACGCCCAGTGGATTTACACTGGATGATGTGATCCAGACCGGGGTAGATAACCCAGGTAAAGGTTTTCCAGAGTTCTGTAGAGACTACACGCAGTACGCATTATAATTTGTTAATGCTTTGTGCGCATTTGATGGGAAAATCACTCGTATAAGAGAAAAGAATGTTATTTTTATCATTGTGCCTTTGACAGTGACCCTGCTGACTCAATGCTGTTCAATGTTCAATACACCACACCTACTGTATATGTTATGCTTGTGCAAGGCCACAGGAATATCTGGCCTGAGAACTGGCCTGAGTAATGCGTATTAAGATTAATGCGTATTCCCTATTAAGAAATGTAAACATTGTATTTGGACAATGTGTCCAAAGACAAATGGTTCTTAGGTGTTCAGTCCACACTTAAACTCTGAACAACAGATGATTTCATCCTTTTAAAGTAGTGAAGGGTATTTTTACATCCATGTGTTATTGTATTTATTCAGCAATTCTAAGCTAACCACTCTGACAATCAAGCAACTGTCAGCTGAGGATGAATATCCAGACCTCACCAAGCACTGCAACCACATGGCCAAAGTCCTCACTCTGGACATGTACAAGAACCTCTATGAGCGCTCTACTCCTAGTGGCTTTACCATAGATAAAGTCATTCAGACTGGCGTAGATAATCCTGGTAAAGGAACATACACAATCTGTCAGGGGTTTTTCTGTCCTGGTACAGACAAAAAGCTTAATGTGGATTTAATGGATTTAATGTGTGTTAAAGTATAGTGTGGACCTCTGCACTGTGCACAGTCCCTAATTTGTGTATGCACACTCGTCTCTGATCTCAGGCCACCCCTTCATTATGACTGTGGGTTGTGTGGCTGGAGACGAGGAGACCTATGAGGAGTTTAAGGAGCTGTTGGACCCCGTCATTCAGGACAGGCATGGGGGATACAAGCCTACAGATAAACACAAGACTGACCTCAACCCAAACAATCTCAAGGTATAGAGCCAAAGGTCTGTCTGCGTTTTTTTAGAATATGCAGACGCCTTTTATAGCTGATCTCTTCTGTTTTGTGTGGTGATGATATTTCTTCATGAGACAACAACTTTCTGTCCCTGCAGGGTGGCGATGACCTAGACCCCAATTACGTGTTGAGCTCTCGCGTCAGAACAGGCAGGAGCATCCGTGGATTCTGCCTGCCGCCCCACTGCAGTCGCGGAGAGAGGAGAGCTGTTGAGAAACTCTCTGTGGAAGGTATATTGAGCAAATGTGAAAACTTTCCAGCAACTTAAACATGGTCATGTGGCTCCCTCTGGTGGTGATGAGATATCAGCATTATCTGTTGTACCTATATATTTAATAACATTGTAATGGCTCTTACTTGGAAAAAGTTTCATCTGTTCCCCATGGATATTAAAAAATAATTAAAAAAAACAGGTTTGTAGCACAGGATTTACATGCTGTTTTTGGACTCTGACTATTGATCTGATTGCCACAGCTCTGGGTGCTCTGACTGGGGATCTCAAAGGGAAATACTATGCCCTGAAGAACATGACAGAGGCTGAGCAGCAGCAGCTCATCGATGACCACTTTCTGTTCGACAAGCCTGTATCCCCCCTGCTACTGGCCTCAGGGATGGCTCGTGATTGGCCGGATGCCAGGGGCATCTGGTCAGTGTTCTTGATTGTCTTGAAAACACTGCTTGTGCTTCTTAGCAGGGAATTTTTTATAAAAAATTGCTGTTGGAACTAGGTTCCAGATTTATTCCAGGTTCCTCAAATAGAGGCGAATCCCATGCAATATAATTTTATTAATTGGTTGTTTTTTATACAGTTTAACCTTAACAAAATTAAAACAAATGATCTTGTGTCAATGTTGTTATATTCTTAAAAGGTATTTTCTGATTAAACTTATAATTCCCCCAATACCTGTTTATCAAGAGTTTAGATAAGGTAATGTAGTCAGAACTGGACATTCCACCGCTTTAAATTAAATAGGTTTTAAATGCTCAGTTTATATAACAGATATAAACTAAGGACTATTATATGTGAGCTGGTTATATGCAGTCACTGGACTGAAAGTTAGAGAGCTGGACTTTTAATGAAAAAGTTCACAGGTTTGACTTCCACTGCCGAAGGGAAACAACTGAGATACCCTTGAGCAAGGCACCTTTACCCCAGTTGCTCCCTGGTATATGTGTTCACTACTCACACAGGTTACCATACCTGACAAATCCATCACTTTCATTTCCCTTCAAATAAAAGGTTCTAACAAGGACATTTTATTCAGGTTATGAATTGTTTCAGTGCTGGTTCTGATATACATTTCTTCAATAACTTTCCTTTGTCTTTAGGCATAATGATAACAAGACTTTCCTTGTGTGGGTGAATGAGGAGGACCACCTACGTGTCATCTCCATGCAGAAGGGTGGCAACATGAAAGAGGTCTTCACCCGTTTCTGTACAGGTCTTACCAAGGTATTAAATTACTGTCATGTCAATTTAAATCGTTATATCCATCTTACCAAAGTTATAAAAATGTATTACATATGGATTTAGTATCTTATTGTAATCAGTTTGATTGGTTGCTAATTAGTTTAAATATACTTCAGGTTCTTTGTCACCAGAGTTTAATTGTATAGAATCTGCTAGCTGCAGGACACAGGGCATTCAATGAGTTTTATTACCACCTCAGGTATCTTAAACATAAAATGACATGAAATATTAACCAATTGCTTGTTGCAGATTGAGGAATTGTTTAAAAATAAGGGACATGAGTTTATGTGGAACGAGCACCTTGGCTATGTCCTCACCTGCCCATCCAACCTTGGCACGGGCCTGCGTGCTGGAGTACATGTCAAACTGCCCAATCTCAGCAAGAACAAGAAGTTTGAAGAGGTCCTTAAGAAACTGAGACTGCAGAAACGTGGAACAGGTACAAGAACCCTGTCTTGATATCATCGCTATGTATTTCTAACAGCACTTTACTGCTGTTCTTCCTGAACGAAGATATTATCTAGACACTGTAATATTTGACATTTAACAGGTTTAATTGGTGTGATCTCTGTTCATTAGGTGGTGTGGACACTGCTGCTGTGGGTGGTGTCTTTGATATCTCCAATGCTGACAGACTTGGCTTCTCTGAGGTGGAGCTGGTGCAGATGGTGGTGGATGGAGTCAGATTGCTCACAGAAATGGAGAAACGGCTGGAGAAAGGCCAGTCCATTGATGACCTCATGCCTGCACAAAAGTAACTTCAGCCCCCCACTTCACCCAAGTTCGTTTATCCCCTTCTCCCTACCCCTACCATTCTTAACTTACTGAATGACTTGTTCTTGAAATACATGTTGTATTTAATGGTCTTTCTGGTTGGATGACCATATCTGAGAATAAAAACTGGCACACGTTGACTTGCTGTATGTACTTTTCCTTGCACTGTCCTGTAACCTTTAAGATTTCCAAACCTAGTCATTAAAATTTTAAACACTCCCTAATATTTTTAGGTTTTCCATGTCTAGAAGACCTGTAATTCAATTTATATGTACCATGATCTAAAGGATGTTGCAGGAACTGCAATACAATGGAGGGTAAAGATTAGAACAAAATCATATACAGACGAGAACAACTCAATACATGTTAAGATCATTTTATAGCTGTATTAGATTTCTGCAATAAACACTGTGACATTTTAATGGAATCTGTGGTGACTCTTATAAGTGAAAGATTACAAGATGCCCTTTTGGTATTATAGAACTCAAAAAGCAAAAAAATATGAAAATGTGTAATTACCACAGTACATTATTTACACAAAAAATACACTTGAGTGGGCAATAATGTGAAATAAATTATAAAACACCTAAATCTTGCTCTCAGAAACATTCAAACAGTGAAACTGAACTGCAGCTGTTTTCACAGATAAGCACCTTTAATATATAGAGGTGCAGAGCAAATATCAGTCCTAAGCAACTTGTTTTTAAGGTTTGGGCTCACCCTTCTCACAAGGGCTGCTCAAAATACACAATAACTGAAATCACCACAGAATAGTGCCTGTTAAAATTCTAAAACAACAAAACCATCAAATCCCAACCCAGCATCCATTTCCTGAATGATCAATCCCAACCCATCAGTCTGAAATGACGTTGACGTCTTAAATGAGTCAGCTCCTCTCTGAACAAACTCAGAGCATCTAATGAGGTGCAAACAATCGTAACACTGAAAGGTTTAATCCTGTTTTCTTTTACAGCATTCAACGACTTGCACAATAATACAATAACTGTGACTGATGTTAAGAAATTATTGCTTTAAGCAATGCTAAAGTATATACATTTTCTCAAATACATGTAAAGTAAGTGGTTTAATAAAAAAAAAAGAAACATTCGGTAACTGCTACTTTTACGATTGTACAGCTTAATTTATTTTTCTATATTGAACTGAACCATTTCATAAATTTCTCTATGTAGTTAGGTTAAAGATATATTCATAGCTTGAGTTCGCCTGCAACTTTGGAAGCAATGTTCTTAAAAGCGATGGAGTTGCCAGATATCCTCTTAAATCGGACACCATTAAGTGAGAGCCGGGGCAGTTTGCAAACCTCCATTTCCCAGTGGACAACGTTGTCGGTGTGGCTGTCGCCATGGGAACAAAGAAGCAGAAAGCGTTCACGTTGCTGGTAACTGCAGCTGTTGGCATCCAGAACTTTGCGGATCTCATTTATGATGTCAGCCGGCTCCATGGTGCTGGTCGTGTTCATACTCCAGGTGAAACGGAGAGAGCGGGGTTTGCCGTCTTTTCCATCTTTCCCTTCATCTTTTTGCTGATCCCCAGATACATGGCGACTGGAAGGACACGAGATGGAGCGGGAGAAATAGAAGTAAATAATGGACCAGGTTAAGGGCAGTTGAAATAGATGTAAATGAGAGCTACATGGCAACAGTTTACATATTGATGTTACTTGGAGTAAACAATTACTGCAGAAGATGCATGCACAGGTTATCATACATGGGTATTAATGTGAATTAAATGCAGGGTACTTATACAGAGGCATGCACAGAAGCAGCACAATTTTTGTATGCCATATAACATGGAATAGGACTGGGCGATATAGCTAAAAATTGATCAATTATTTCAGCATTTTAAAGCCATTAAAAAAATGCATGTGCCCTTAAATGTCCTGAAGGGGTGGTTTTCCCTTTTAAACATATATATTTAATTTCTATATTAAATCATATATGCGCTAACTCCTTGTTCTAAAAAAAAAAAAATTCATCCTTTCTCTAGTAACAGAGTTCAATATCCACTTGTAAATGTAGCTTGTAGACTCTGCTTGTTGCTTCTTAGAACAAAATGTTTAATGCTCTCGTCGCTTGTAAGTCGCTTTGGATAAAAGTTTACATTAGAGATGCCATTAAAACATCTGTATTAATGCTCACATAAGGCAAGACTTAACGAAAGTAATTTAAAGGAATAGCTCACCCAAAATTAAATGTCTCTTATAATTTACTTATCCTGAGGCTTTCCCAGGTGTATATGACTTTCTGACTGTAAAGTTGTTGATGTGCCACCCTATTTGAATTTAGTGTTCTGATCTATTAGTTCGCATAAATATTTTGATCTATGAACATATTCATTGTTTTCTGTCACAAACATTGTTTTGCTTTAGAGGAAATTTTTAAATGAGCTTTAAAATCTGGGCACTATTCATTGCCATTACAAAGCTGGAAAGAGTCAGTATATTATTTAACATAACTGTTTAGCTAAAGAAAGAAAGTAATATACAACTAGGAAGGGTAAATGAGTAAATGAGAGAATTTTCATATTTAAACGAACTATTCCTTTAATGGAAAAAAGTTCTCTTTAAAACCACGGTAAAAAAAACATCAAAAATATATTGAATTTTCAATGCATCGCCAAATCCCAATAAGAATGGATTCAAAACACAAATCATTCAACATCAACAGAACAGACAAATGGCTCTCATGCCATACACTCTTATATCGGCAGGTTACTATGGGAGGCAGGGAACATGCGTTCAGAACACATGAAAGTGAGGAACCAGGAGAGGAAATTAGGGTTTCCACAGTCACTGACACCTCACCTTGAGCCCTCAAATCTCCCGCTTCTCTCAAACTCGCTTGAGACTCTTTTTGTGTTTATTTGTTGATTGATTAATGAACAATGAAGCAGAAAGGAGTGCAGGAAGAGAAAGAAATGAGAAAAAGAGAAAAAGAAAATAAAAGGAAATAATTTTTTAGTCATTTTAGAGCACTTCACTACACACAATGAGATACATGTACACGCAATGAGATAGCATGTTAGACAAAAACAACTTGGTTGTTAAGACTGTAACACTCATCCTAAGATGTTTGTATATGTAAGGTACATATTTGCCATGCACTCGACTGAACTGCCATGCTGCTTCCTTCAATGAAAAAATACATCTAGAACTTCGTTGAAAGAGTGCATTATGGGTAAAAGCCTATTCTGAGTGCTGAATGTAAGACATTATCTGTGATTTGACATCAAACAGATATACAGATATAAAAGACGTGCCTAACATACTGTAGTGCTTTTTGCATGCGAGAGGATGTATTGCTGTGTTTATAGCCATCGTTTCGAACGATGAGTCAACAAAAACAGTCAGTCATTCACCTCTCTCTCTCTCACACGCACACAAACTGAGCTTTTTAACTCTCCACTCAACACAATGTGTGTTGTAGCTGCTGTTTTATGTGCGGTTTATGTGCAAGCCCTTACTCTAGACACTTTTCATCTGTGAATTCTTACAATTCACTAAAGCCAGTGCTGATGAATCTGCAAGAAAAAGCAGCTCAAAGCCGACGAAAAGAGTCAACAAATAGCCATTACAGAGCCACAGGGTTCCCAGACTTTATGACCAACAAATTTCCAGTACCTTTTCATTAGCTTTCCAGTAATTTGTGATCAAAATAGAAAATTCTAATTGAGACCCATTCACTAATAAATCATTCACCTATATGAATCAGTTCAACTAATGCATTGACAAGAAATGACTCAAAATAACTCCCTTACAAAGCAAATATCACTATTAATAGTGAACTGTAAACTGTAGAGGTAAGAAAAAATTACATTGCTATTGAAATTTCCATGACTCTGGGTTATATTAATTTCAATTACATTTCCAGTCTCTGAAAACTTTTTAAAATCCCTGCCATTTCCAGGTTTTCCATAACTATGGGAACCCTGTCGAAAGGTGGAAAGGGAGGAGGCAGGAGAAAGGGATAAAAAAGAACGAGGAATACATTAAACGAGTGGAGCGCAGACTTACTAAGAGTCTTTGCCGCAGGGTTGGAGGGGACTGTGAGGGTGGGGGGCACAGAAGGGGCAGCCGGCCCTGATTTGACGGCAGACTGCCGTTTGCTCGGGTCAAGAGTGACCCTGGAGGAGGAAGCCAGACAGAGAGAAAAAGGAAAGAGATCAGAAGGGAAAAGGAAGGGAGGGAGGAAGAAAAGGAAACACAGGGAAGAGAGGGATAGATTGAGACACAGTTTAAACAGTTAAGAGCATTTTTGACAAAGTGTGTGCACTTATAAAGCTGAACTGCCCAACAGGGGAACTGCTGTAAGCTGTAGCTTACAGTGCTGTTAACCTTAAATTCTGACTAATAGCCAATACTGGCCCTTTCCACCAGAAACCATCTTTAGAACATATCCACATGCTCTTGGCCTAGAGAGCACAACAGCAGGGTTTTCAGAGGTAAAAATTCTATACACTTTCTCTATATGGAAATTTATTTTTATTTATGACTTGTAAACTTTCAATACAGACCTATCTGGAGTGATAGTACATGCTGTAGTTCCAGAAATCGCTTTGAAACGTTTTAAAAAAGCGCATGTAATTGCCAAATTCCCAGTGAAGAACCACACTAGACACTATCCTGAGAGAATCACCAACCAGAGAAGTTGCTGTTACTATGGTAACAGAAATTGCAGCAGAATAGCTTAGCAGTGACCGCCCACTCATGAAGAATCACGATTGACTTAGTCTCAAACTAATTACATGTTTAAACATAAGTCTAAAATAAACCTAGAACTTTTTTATTTACCGTTTTTAAATAATTTTAACTGGACAGCTACACATATACACACACAATGGTATGAAAGCGTTCTTGTAATTAATATAAATGTTATTCATATTAAAATAATTAAGAATAATGTTTAAAAAGATACCAATAGTCTAAATTATAAACAACAATATTATAATATTTGATTGATTAGATTTAATTAGAGTTCACTGGTTTGGATCATGACTTGGAAATCTTTATAGAAGAATTTTTGACATGGAAAAAAGTGAATGGATGTTTTCACACTGGCTCCTCCCATCAAAAACAGTCACCTTCATGCCTATATCAGGGCAGTACACTTTTGTAAACTGCTGTGTGTGCACAGACAGGCCTATTGTTAAACAACCCAAACAATTACAGTAAATCTACCCTTTAAAAAACCTTGAATTCAAACTTCCACCCTAGCTGACACAAAGCCTCAATGATGAAACATGACGTGTACAGAACAGAAGGGTGAAGGAGGAAAAAACAGAAGAGAAATGAAATACAGGATGTTAAAATATGTGACCCATGCTGGTAAAATGAGTCAGAATAAGCACAGGCTAATGAGATACAGACAAAACAGGTGAAATGTCAGTTTTGGTCTAATCTGGGGTTTCACAGAAAGAGACCTAGAGACCTTCTGAGAAGTGTATCTTCCTAAATCTTTCCTATGTTTTAGTAATACAAAAAAGATAAATGGGCTGCACCAGTTATTAATTTTTCACGTCAGATTCCAACAAATCATTAATAATTTAGTTTTTTTATGAAGAATGTATAACAAGCTTATTTTTTATTCTGATCATTGTGACTTATTTTGCCAGTATGGGTCACTTTAAGTTAAAGATTCAAAGTAAAAACACCCTAAAACAGGGCCAGTTGACTCTTGACCCTTGTATGACTTTGAGATGGTCTACAACAGATTCATTTTTAAGTTCATTTGGGACATTCACACAAGGCCAAAACTTCTTGCCAACTGCTCAAATGGTGTTTTCACATTGGGTCCATTTCATGGAGGTAAGGGTACTTTTTACCACTAGATGGCAGCATATTTACCAAATTACAACATTATCCCTGTATAATCTAAACCATCTTAAGTTTCTCCTTTAAATCTTCAGCTTCCTTTAAATAAAACAATATCCTTACTATAAACAGAGCACACCCAACCAAACTCAAACTACAAAATCAACCAATGCAGTAACCTCTTTCTTGTTTCTTACACAGCTACTGAAATTGAATGCTGATCTCTCCACACATCTCAAAGCAAAGAAAAATCCAAACTCCCTGTTTGAATTTGTTGAATGATTTACAAACGAGTTGTTTTTAAATGTTAAATTAAGTCAAACACATTGTTTTGCTCAATCAGTGTCATGCAAACATTTGATTAGTAGCAATCAGTAAAAGAGCAGTAGATTGATTTAAACCGGCCACACTAGTATGCAGGCAGTGTTTTGAAAGCATGCTGTAATCAACCAGCGTGAGAGCATTAAAACTCCAGATCACTGCAATCAAATCACTGTGGGTTAGTGTGTCAGCCCCTGAAGACGTCTCATTAGAGTAAAAGAGAGATTTATACCCCATAAACTCAAAGTCCTACCTTTTGGAAAACCTGAATGACATATTTCTACAACACAAGAGATGAGAAAACAAAGGATAGACATTACAAAGATGGACAAAATTAAATTATTTACCCTTAGAAGAAAAAAAAAATCCAAGGAGTTTAGAAAAGAGTCAGGAAAAGCTCAGGTGTAAATTAAATGAAAATCCCTAATGTGAAACAGAAAAAGCAACACTGAACTCTGAGTAGATATTCATGTTGCATTATTAACAGATGATGCATGAACAGGTCTGTGTATGTGAGTTTATATGCATGTAGAAGCGCGTTTACCTGCGTGTGAGTTTGGAGGTGAGCTTAGTGAGCAGGTTGTTGGCGTTACCACGGCTGCATGGCTGGGTGGGCGAGGCAGGTGGGCCATTGTAGGTGGCCGTGCGTCGGTCCCTCAGCTGTCCGTGGAAGGTGCTGCGGCTCGCAGTGCCTCGTGGGAAACGCGTTTTATCGGGCGTGGCAGCAGTGCTGATGCTGTGAGTAGAGGCCCCAGGGTCCCGTGAGCCAGGAGACAATGACACACTACAGAGAGACACAACCGGGCTTGATTTTACTGTTACACGTGCATAGTCTCATTGTAGTAGCGCTGAAACACACTCATGTATTGCCTGAAGGCACAAAATATAAAATGTATGTTTAGTAATAGCCCCACTGTACCTATTTTCTTTGCCATTTGGAATAACCGAAAGGCGGTCGGTGTTGTTTCTATCAGTGCACACATATGTGTTTCTTCTCGACATGCCTCCAGACTCAGAGTTATTCTGTGGAACATCCAGAAACTGCAGGTATAACGGATCGCTATGACACATTAACTTTCTTAATTTAAACAGGGAAAGCAATATCCAGGGCTCAACAATTACGCTATGCTAGTTTTATGCTAGTTTTAACCTAGTTTTTATAATTAGTTTAATTAGTTAGCTTTTTACTAGCCAACATTTTAATAGTCCTGTTAAATTTCATTTTTTGGTTGCATATTTCTGTTAGAAAAGTGTTAGAAAACATACAAATTTATGCTTTAATGCTTTTAATTTGCAATAATACAAGGAAATAACTATAATTTAACGGCATACACTAATCCTGACTTTACCATGTAAGATTAATAGAACACAAGAACATAAGAACTATCCCAAAAGTGCAAGTGACTTATCAGCTTTGTCTCTCTCTGGCCCCAGGGTGATTACGTCATCCTAACTGTTGAGCCCTGTGTTCACACAAGTTTAAATATGGTAAAAAACGTACATTAGGTGTAATGGTGCTGCCTCTTTTGCGGTCGGGTATTTCTGTTTTGTTGGGGTTGTTGGCATTACCCAGCAGTGGGCTGGGTGGACTGTGAGAGGGGGGCTTACGCACTGTGACCCCGCCCTCTTGCTTGACATCATCGGCTGTGCTGGGGACTGTCCTCTTTGAGCTACTCAACCCTGAGTTAGTGATGCCAACTAAGAGGGAGAATGAAAGGAAAACATGCGTTAAGAAATGCAGTGTTTATGTAATATTAATTTGAATCATTATATTGGATATCATTATACTAATAATCTCCTCTTTATCAGTAGTTTAAAGACGTTCATTGCCCCATTTGGAGCCCAAAAACAAGCTAATGTTTGGAACATTTGTAAACGCTAAAATAAATTTACCCTGTTCACTATGGCGCCTGGATTTTCTGGATTCACTGGATGAGACACTTCTCTGGACCTTCAGGTGAGATGGTGATTGACCGTTCAACTCACTGGTGGGTCTGTTCTTTGCCACAGAGAGATTACTATTGGAGCTGGAGTCAGAGACCTCCTGAAAAGTAAAAAAAAAAACAGCAAATAAGACTAGCGGTATAGACCAATCCCATAACAACACTCTTTATACGCAGCTCACCTCATTGGTCTTCCTGCCCAGCAGTAAGTATATGGCTGTGATCTCATCATAGTTCATTTTGGACAAAGACTCCTGGATCTTATCTCTGGAGAAGCCCATGCCCACAATCACATCTGCAAAATGACAGACACACACACACACACACACACACAGCTTGTGTTTTCATTCTCTTTCCATTGCCCGTGTAACTATACAGGAATATAACTTTTTCTGCAAAAGATTGATGCATCAAATCATGTGGCTCGGATGAAAAAAGGTGGGCTATTACACTTCCAATCAATCTCACTTATGGATTTTGCCTGGAAGTCAATGAACCTGCCGGAAAAATCCCAGACTTGCAATAAAGCAGGAACTCACCAAGCAATCGCATAGCAACACGCCAAAAACCTCTCAGAACAAGCTTAGCAACAGCATACAGCTCCCTGGAAACCTTATAGTGCTGCCTAGGCAAGCTGCAGTCATTTTCATCAGAAAACTAGTTTTAGGTCAAGAATGCATGTTTCATCTTTTACTAAAATACAGTGAGCACAAACTTTACACTACATCAGTGGTGCTTCATCAAATTCATTAAAAAATAAAGGGTAACAAAATATTCCTATCATAATCATATTACACCCGCTCACAGTGTCGTTATGCAGTTATTGTATAAACCTGCAGGTCGATACCCATTTAAATCCAGTTTATTTGTAAGAGTGTTGAGTCATCAGTGCAGCCCACATGCACATATCCTTCCTATACACCCTGTTACTGGTGCTAAATAAAAAAAGAACAGAGCCTTCAAACTGTGCTCAAACTAATGTGAAGTCTAAAACCCAACTGCAACTATAATTTACACAAAAACATTTACAACAAAATATCTGTCCACTGAAAAAGTCCACTGAACATGCGGAATTAAAAACGGAAAAAAAACGAAAGAATGTAAATAAATAAATAGAATTCTGGAATTAAAGAACTGATTTGGTTCCCTAAACAAATGCACTGTAACATCATATGTCATAATATAATAATTTTTGCTGGACATTTAACAAATATTTACATATTACATAGGTTATATAATGAGGTGAATCTAAATGTAATTAAATACTTTGTAAATAAAAGGTACTTGAACACAAACCAAAGGTAAGTATATCCATAAACAATTCCATAATTCTGGCATGAGCGCAAAAACAGCTCCTTTAAATTATATAACACTGGAGTTTAAAACAAAGACCTGAAAAACATAACACATTATAAATATGACTGGATGAAACCACACATCAGCTGAACTCAACATTATTGCATCAGCTGAGATTCAATAAACAACCTACATTTAACACGGTCATACCATGGAACAGACATATAGCAGAATCTGGTCATATTTTTGTCTAGTATAGTCCTACAGTATGATGCTGATTACCAAGTCTTTCATCCACATTGAAGAGTGTAGGAGCTTGAGAACCATCAATGCGAAAAACCTAATTGGTTTCATTTGATTATAAGAATAAGAACTGTGTACTGAACGAATTGTCGCTTTGATGTTTGGTGATGGTGACAGCTTCTATTAATGCATGTTTTACTGTGAACCAAAAGACATTAAACATTAAATGACAATGAAGTGAGGTCCTCCTTTTCTCTCACGGAATCTTTAATGGAAATCCTTATGTCAGTTGGCTTAAGTGCTTTTCTCTGGAAAGGCAAATCATGTAAAGCTTTCTGTTCCACCTCCTCTCTACACACAAGGATCACTGTGAGCTGCCAAGCTCCAGCATGCTCCTATCAACGTGAGCCCTTTCTCAAAGTGGGGGGTGGGGAGGCTAGACGAGCCCATGGTCGGCATGTTCTCTGCCTTCCTCTCTGTTCCACATTCAAGTACCCTGATGCTCTTGTTCCGGTTCCTTCAATAAGTAACCATGTGTGCGCTCATGTGCCTGCCTACACTGACAGGAGCAAGCGTGAAGCTGTAGACCGTCTGCAGATACCCACGTTCCTGTAATCCGAGCTCGCTCTCCACTCGTACTTGTAAGCATGTGATCATATCACATTTCTACACGAGGAGATCCTCACTGAGTGATGGAAAGAGGGAGGAGCAGAGATGTGGACAGACATGAGGGAGCCAGCTGCTGGGTGTTATGCAACACTAAACACTGCACAAGTACACCACTCATGCCATCATTTCATTGTCTCTACACCTTTATTCTCTTCATCAACCACGACAGGCATTGTTTAAATCCACAGGGCTTGAGGAACTTTTTTAATGGGTGGGGCCCCTTCATCACAGGAACCCCACATCTCTCCTGTTGTCCATCCTGATGGCAGGGGTAAATGGATAGCCCTCTAACAGAGCGAGTTACAACTTCTTACCTATTCTCTTCTGGTCAGAGATGTCAGTCTCCGGTTCAGCAAAGGGTTTGAGCTCATCTTCCTCATAGCCAGCGTTGATCCAGCGCTCTTTCATGATTTGCTAAAGAAGAAAGTTCCGAATTATAATCACCCAATAAAAAGTGCCTTAAATTTATTGTGATGTTGCTTAATATTATAATCAGCAAAACCACTGCAAGTACATCACGAATTATCAAAACTGGCTTTTTAAAACACGTTTGAACTTTCGTTCAACATTTGAAGGACATACAAGGAAGTCTTCAAGGGAATGTGAGAGGCTGACCTCTAATGTTCCTCTCTTGGCAGGGTTCAGGACCAGAAACCTCTTGAGAAGATTCTCACAGTCAGTGGACATGTAGAAGGGAATCCGATATTTACCACGCAGCACGCGCTCACGCAGTTCCTGTGGACCAGATAAGTCGTCACACACCAAAACACAAAACAGACACACACCACACACTTCTGTTTTGATAAAAAGGTAATACCTTGAGATTCTGTCCATCAAAGGGCAGGGAACCGCTCACCAGCGTGTAGAGTATGACCCCCAGACTCCATACATCCACCTCGGGACCATCATACTTCTTCCCCTGAAAGAGCTCGGGGGCAGCATAGGGTGGGCTGCCACAGAATGTGTCCAGCTTATTTCCCACCATAAACTCGTTGCTGAAGCCAAAATCAGCAATCTTAATGTTCATGTCGGCATCTAGCAGCAGGTTTTCAGCCTGTGGAAAGAAACGGAGCGTAAGAGAGACAAAAAGGGTGGCGTGGGGGTAGATGGAGAAAAGCTGTGTACTACAGAAAGGTCTTGATTCGCAATATATTAATATCATTGGGTTAAATATTAAACAAAATGGTGTTTACTCAACAGCACAAGCATATTGTCAGAATTATGTAAACTATTTAGTATTTCTTTGGTACATCCAGTATTGAATAACGGAAATGTTATACATATAATTGAAAAATATAATGGAAAACCTAACAAATTATTATTTTTATTTTATCTTTTATTGTTTTTTGCACATATATTGAAGATAACTGAATTTAGGTCTATTTGCAGATGACAGTTATTTGATATTTTGTTATATAATGCAAAATAATTTTTAACCAAGTGTAATAGTTTGGTACTTCCCCCAGACATCAATACCCATTTACGCAATATAAATTCATGTTATACACAAAAGCATGGAACAACTGCTTACCTTCAAGTCTCTGTGCACAATGTGTTTTTGGTGACAGTACTGCACAGCTGATACAATCTGTACAGGACAAAAATGATTAGACCATCTGTGATTTGAAAAGCCATCACTGCATTTGTACTCAAACGCAGTGTCAAACTAACTTCTTTTAACACAGCCACTGATCACTCAAAGAAGTACATGCGGAAACTTATTTATGCTTGCATCCAATCCGGCTTGTGTAACACGCAACCAGTTTAAAAAAAAATAAATCAGTCCAGCATTGGAGTCATGGGACGTCTGCTTGCATTAACAGTTTTTCCAGATATTCAATGGGCTGCATTGATTGGCTTTTGTGATTCACACAATTGGCTGTGTTCAGCCCTGCTGATGATGACTAACCACTATATCCCCAGTTAAAGTATGACGCAACACAAACATCCAGACTGACAAACAGCACATAATAGCACATTTACTACATTCATTTTAATATTAGTGATTGGGGTCTTCTGATCTCTGTGTTCAGCTCTGGCTTTTGTTGTCATTTATCAAATATCAAAGCGGTGACATTCAATAAGACCATAGGTTAGACTTATTGACCAATGAAATTAATCATGGGACACTCTCATTAGGGAGACTGACCAGACTGCACGACGACAATGTCTGCACTTGTTTTATTCGGCAAGAGCTCTTGCCACACATCACGTTAAAAATACCACGTGTTTCAATATTTTACTGAACAACATTAAATTCTTGAAGCCGATTATAAATGCAATAAATTTAACCGTCTGCCTCAATTCTAAATATTTTGTTAAAGAATGAAAGATCAAGGAAAAACGTCCATAAGTTTAGATTTTTACATTTCTTACACTTCCCTTATTGCCCGTGTTTTGTTAAATCGCAGTCATTAATTTTCACATAAATGCAAACACTGGCTTAAAACATGACAGGAACAGATAATTATTTGTAGCATATTTATAATTATTTAAACATTACAGGGCTAGCTGAGGTCAATAAAGCCATTTAAAGCCATTTAAACTTATGCTGGAGAGAAAACAAGCATTACGGTGTGTATATCGAACATGCAGAAACAACACAGTATGAGCACTGCACCTGTCTAAATTTAGCTCTGGCCTCTTTCTCTTTCATCCTCCCATGAGCCACCAGGTAGTCAAACACCTCACCTGCACAAGACACAGAGGTCACAGATAAGGACCATGAGAAGATAAGAGCACAAGATAAAGGTCTCACACACATACCTCCACTAGCATATTCCATCACCAGAAACAGAGTCTTCTCGGTCTCGATCACCTCAAACAGTTTGACTGTAGGGATACACAACAAGGAATGGCAGAGAAAGATAAGACATACGAAAAGAAGAATACGAGAAAGAAAAACAAA
>JAZGTJ010003600.1:0-34648 GCA_036877575.1 Botia almorhae
GCTCTCTAATTTAATTGCTACTAGTAATAACTACAGTTACAGAGCTCTCTAATGTAATTGCTACTAGTAATAACTGAATTAGAGATATCTACCTTAACGTTTCAACTAGTATAAACTGAATTAGAGAGCTCTGCAATTAAATTAGAGAGCTCTGCAATTCAATTATTACTAGTAATAATTCCAGTTACAGAGCTCTCCAATTTAATAATTACTAGTAACAATCACAATTAGAGAGCTCTGTAATTGTATTATTACTAGTAATAATTGATATAAAGAGCTCTATAATTTGATTAGAGAGCTCCGCTATTGAATTATTACTAGTAAAAATTCCAGTTACAGAGCTCTACGATTTAATTATTACTAGTAACAATCACAATTAGAGAGCTCTGTAATTGTAATATTTACTAGTTAGAATCGAATTAGAGAGCCCTGTAATTGGAATTCGTACTAGTAAGAAATGCATTAGAGAGCTCTGTAATCATATTTATTACTAGTAAAAAATTAATTAGAGAGCTCTATAATTGAAATTCTTACTAGTAAGAAATGCATTAGAGAGCTCTGTAATAAAAAAAAACAATGAATGTCAATGGAGACATATGACTAGTAAGAATTAAATTAGAGAGCTCTGTAATTGTTACTAGTAAAAATTAAATTATAGAGCTCTGTAATTGTATTTGTTACTAGTAAAAATTAAATTGGAGAGCTCTGTAATCATAGTTGTTACTAGTAAAAATTGAATTATAGAGCTCTGCAATCGTATTTTTTACTAGTAGAAACTCTATTCTTGATATCAAGAATTCTAATTTTACTAGTAAAAATTGAATTGTTGATATCAAGCATTCATATCCTGAGAATGAATAAAAGCTAAGCCTGCCATAAGGAAAGAGTGTTATGACTGGTAAAGTAAAAGCTCAATGCAATTGGCTAAAGAGGACATCGTCAAAATCGCAACCTTTGAATCACAACCTGACAGAACGCTCTCAAAAAACCCGCACACAAATTCAAAACAATCCATGTCAGTGCGACGATTTGGATTCAACGATCCAAAAAAGGAGCATTCACAAATATTTACAGTAAATTAATTCAACAACTTGATATACACGTATCTGTGAAAACATTTTGAGTTTATGTCTACGTGTCTGAGATGACTTTGTGTGAGCATATCATATTTGTGCTTTCAATTGTGTATTTATGAATAGTATTTTGGATTTACGAATCTGATTTTGTACATGTGAATTGTGCCATGCGTTTATGAATTGTGTTTTGTAAATGTATTATTAAAGATAGTTAATTGTAAATTGGTTAATCGCACAAAACCTGTCAAGAACATATTCAGTATTTTTTTTTTGCCTAAAGAAAATGAAGCCTATTTATGAACAGATTATTGCTGCATAAAATTATTGTTATGACAATTAAGCACATTTTACCCCTATAATGTGCTTTTATTATTAGGGTAATGCAAAATACTAAATAAAACTGAAAAGGTATTTAAACTATGAAGTATATTAGTGTTTTTACTTTTTTAAAAGTTACACTTAAAATACTATGAAAATGAAATACAGTAAAAACTGCTATATTACAGTAAATAAAATCACCAATGTGAAATTACAAAAGTAAAACGGCCACACACATTACTTAGTAATTAGACAATATGGTTAATTGTCTTGAAAATAGTTAATGTAAAAAAAAACAGGTTCTTAAATATCCTGTTTCTTTATGCAAGGTATATTTTTTTGATAAAACAAAATGTTATTGATACTGGGAAATCAAACATGGGTGTATAGTAACAGATACAAGCACTTAATTCCCCTGGTTAGGTCAAACAACACTACACAGCACTGGTGATGGACCCAGGTAAACGGTGTCACATGATCCTAATTTAGTTTTATCAAACACTGTTGTCCTGCATTGGAATAGTTGTTGAACTGTTTAATCATGTGTTGCAACATGTATGCGTCTAACTGTAGTACCTTTATCTGAAAAAGAGTTTGGTTTGTAAGCTTGTAAAATAGTTTTTATGCCTGTGTAGGTTTCTTAAAGAACAATTCTCATGAAAGTGTCACCATTTATATAATTGAAATTATTTTAAATTAACACTGCTTTTTTGGTAACACTTATAAGTACATATATGCTATAAGGTCAATGCATTAGCTAACATAAATTAACATTGAGCAATATATTTTTAAAGCGTTTATGTTAATTGTTATTGTTAATTTATAGAAAAACTTATCCATTGTCTATGTTAGTTTATTCTGTACATAGATTTAAATGAGCAAATGCTGTGAAGTATCATTAATTGTTAGTTCTTTAAGGTAACAAATAGAATCTTTTATGTGGTACCCATTATTAGTTAGATTTTGTTTAGGTTTTGCAATGATAAACAAATGAAAGAAAATACTAGTGATATTTGGAAATTTTCAAAATGCAGATTGCTAATGAAATTACATTCTGTGGTCAGGTTCCAAAAACAAAAATCCCATTCATTTTTATTATAAGGATATATATTTTCAATATACAAACGACAGACTAATATAAACCTGTGGATTAAGCCTAGAAGCCTAATCCACATTATATATTAATATTAAATAGCTCCAACAACAGGTCACTGTTACTATGGCAACAGAGCTCACCAGCAACTGCCCACTCTTACAAAGAATTGTAAAAGGTGAGAGTAAGTCTTTTTACACTCTATTCTTATACATTACACTCTATTCTTATACATACATTCATCATACATTTACATGTATTCATTTACCAGAAGCTTTTATCCAAAGCGACTTACAAAAAAGAATTTAAACATTTTGCCTAAGAACCAACAAGCCAAGAATATCTTATAATTTTATAGAAAAGATGTGGAATCCTATTGGTAAACAGAAATTATTAAAAGCATTTATCCCATAGGATCTTTGCTGATTCTTCATGTTTTTTTTTAACTAGGAATTTATCCAAGTATGTAATGAAAGTGATCACTTTCGATTGTTTAAATCCCTGAATGCTTTATTAAAACTATGTATACATAACACCTCTCCTACATAAAATAAAAATACAATCACTTTGAATAGTAAAACACTAAAATGCAAAACAGATATCTCAGAACCTGACTGCAATAAACTTAACCACCACTTAGAACTCCACCCAAGGGCCTTACTGTTACTCCGCTCATAGGCTCAGAGCGTTAGCTTTCATAGCACAAGAAAGTCCAACTAAGACATTAAATATTCATAATAGAAGTTGTTGCATAAACCACAACATACAAGAACACAATTCTGTGATATCTTTAATGTAGATTGGCCTATGTGTGAGGGCCTTTCTGCATGCACCAGTTTTTTGTTTTTGTTTGTGTGTGTGTTACTCCTCTGTAACAGAACAGGTTTGGCTGGTTGGAGTATGAATAACCTGTACAGAGGAATCTAAAAATGTAAGGGAGGATACATGGCAAGAAATACACATGTTTATTTAAATATATAGTTCCTTTTACTCAAGTGATAACTAACAACACTCTGAATACCTAAACTGTTATAAGGTACACCTGCATGTACTAATGCATAATATGGTAATGAGAAAAAATAAGAAATTCACCAATAGAGAAAAGCTGTTAAGAGGCCACTTGTCAAGACATCTTTTTGTAATATGACTGTACAATGGAAAAGAAGCGATAAAAGAGCAGAGCTCATAAATCAACCCAAACTAAAGGCAAATAAAATTGAGAAAAATATAAGTGATGAACAAAAGGATGAAGTTCTATATGTCTGAAAAACAAAAATGTCAGGAATTTAAATACGATAATGTGAAAAGGTGGGAACAAGATCACAGAGGACCAAAGAGAAGAACATGATGGTGTCAAACTATCAGGAGAACAAACAACTAAAAATAGGCCAAACATATTTGAAAGTCCATCCTATGTGCTGGCTTAACTACCATGACAATGCATTTCTTACGATCTAAAACTTTAAATTTTTAAATCCCAAGTGTCTTTCAAAGTAAGTCATACATTCACTGCAAAAATGACCTCAGTCATGTTAAAAACCCCTATTAGCCACTTACAATAGCAAAAGAGTCTTAATATAGGAAATTACAATAGCTCATTTATTTGTTGTTAGCAGAATGCACTGCATGCATAGCAAGTCTAAGCAAGTCTGGCAGACCCACATATGGCTCAGTCTCTTTCTTGTGGGTTAGTTTTTAAAACCGAACACATCCTGTTGCATATCTTTTCTGGCAACACTATGCCAGCTCACCTCAAGTATTATAAAGAATAATCCAACACCTCTAGCAAACCTCTCCATTCTCAAAATGACTATAAATATTACAGTTTAACACAATACAATACCATAATCAAAGACAGAAAAAGAAAACATTTGCAGCCGGGGGTCATGTTTCAAAACTTCCTAATCTAAACAAATAAAAGAAACATATCTAGCTGTTAAAAAATGCCTGTAAATTCAGTCATTTAAAATTCTTGTAGGTCATGAAGGAAAAATACAAATAACAATATGACATATCTCTGCTGGTGAAGACACTTTCAAGCATATGTTATCACAGAGGTGACTAAAAGGGCACACAAGTTCATGCTGAAAAATAAAGATTTATTTGTTCTCTATAGCACACCTCACTGATGTAAATGCCTTTTAAGACTACCTCACAACTCTATCCGTTTTACTTTTTTAGAACATTTAATGTTTACATATGCCAGAATAAAGTTTTTTTGTCCCCTCAATGAGTGAATATTGTAGAGAACAAAAAGTGAACCTGAGACCTAGATTAATTCCCAATAATAAACTAAAGCCATTTGCCATTTGTTTATATATGTGTGGGTTCAGGAGGCAGCCGTCCACTCAGGATACTGGGTAGAAAGGAGGAGGATGTTATACCTCAGTGTGCGTGTCCCAACTGAGGCATGTGATGTGACCGTTTTGTGGTGCCAAACAGGTCTGAAGTCAGATGGTGAGGGGCAGCTGCTGGTTTCATTTTATTAAAGTAAAATGGCACCTCTCTTGCCTAACGCTGCCACTTAACTGGGATGTAAAACCGCCAGAAAAAACATCTGCTGTTGTGTTTACTTCCTTTTTTAATTCTTTACTCACAAAGTCTATAGTCTAGTGTCCCACTGTAAATTTTACAAAGTGAATAATGTTGTTGCTCCAGGGTCAACATCAACTGTCCATGTTACAGCATTCTACATAAGAAGAGAGGTAGAGAGAATTTTATCCAAGATTTCTTTCCTTAAAAGCTAAGGGCATAGTGTGACACAACAAAATTTGATTGCTCCCATTATAATCAACAAAGCTGTCTACACAGCAAATACCCAACATTGATACGCAAAAATCAACATATGATTTTATCCTGCAAGTGTTATTTGTGCATAAATACATAAAAAAACTGCATAAAAAATTTTGTTTCTGAAATTCTCAGTTTTTTTAATTTATCCAGAGCCAATTTGAAAGAATTGTGATGCATCGTGAATCTTTTCGTCTCTGAATTTGAAAGTTATTTAACACTGACAAGAGCATAAGGACAAATTCTGCAATTTCATAATTTAAATTAGGAGGTTCCTACCATTTAGCCCCTCAGTATCCTGAGAATCCAGAAAAGGGGCAGCACCCCAGACTCTTACAGTACTGTCATCTGAAGCGCTGGCCATCAAGCCTGGCAACACAGGGTTCCAGCTTACACAGTTCACTGTGCGCGTATGACCTGTCAGCTTGGCTATGGGCAGCTCGCTACGCTTGTGCCAGATGTAAACTCTGTGGTCTGTAGGTAACACAAAGGTTACAAAAAATCCCATTATCTCTTTGTCGGAAAGTGCTCAGGTGAGTTATTATGAGACTCTCTTACCTTCGCTACCACTTGCGATGAAGTCTTCATTATAACCGCCAAAGCAGGAGTGGATGGTATAGAAGCCCTGAGTCACACCTTGGTACTTCCTGACTAACACATGATCTTGCAGGTCCCACAGATGAACACCCTGGACATGTCCAGATAAAATCATATGGTGCCGCCCATAAGCAATGATTACACTTTACTTCAACATATGGTTTTAACTGTGTACGTAATATGTAAAACAATAACACTAGCTGTGACTACAATCTTATAAAGCTGATAGCAGCGATGACAGGCCCATGCACTTCTCAGAAAATAATGCTGTAAGCATTGTTTAAGTTGTCACATGCATTTAATTCCAAAAATAACTGAGGACTATTTTAAAGTCTAAGTCTTTTGTTTGTGACACACTACCTGCTGACAGTTTGTGGTGCTAAGACTGTGAACCACACCATTGTGATCAGCCCACAACATTACAAGAAAACATTTCCCAAGTTTTAACTAATTACTCAATGCATGCAGAATTTATGAGACACTTCCTGCTCTCCATTTGCCATGGAAACAGCATTTGAGATATCACCTTATCTGTCACAATTTAGCATCTTTAATGTCTCTACTTTAACCTGACCAAGTCCAAAGCAACTTGGGTAAATTTAAGAGGACTATTTAAAAAAATTTTGTAAGGGAAACTTCCTTCTGCCAGTTGGTGGCGCTATGACTAAGATATTAGACACTTATTGTTTTCATTTTTGCCATAAATGTATTTCCTTTGTCATTTATGTATCATTTGAGGTATCAAAAATCCTTTTGCAATAAAGCAAGATGTCTTGACAATTTTTACAATAAAACAAGTGTCTTGGCATAAAATTGGACAAGGTTGGATGCAGTCCCATAAATCCCCTAGGAGTATTTAAAAATGTAAAGCTGGAAATTGTCAAATAAACTCACATACAACTCAAGTCAACTCATACAACTCAGCTGACATACACCTGAATCTAGTTTTAAAGTTTGATGTGCTACTATGGTAACATTATTTAGATATCATAAATCCTTTCACAATTATTCATCAGGCATGTCTCTATATTACTTTGACCAAGTCTGAAGTGACTTGGCTAAATGTAAGTAGACTGTTTTAAAGTTTGTTTTAAACTTAACACACTTTCTTCTGCCAGTTAGTTGCTCTATGACCATGACTCACAATAGACATCAATGTCATCAGCCCACAACATCAAACATAATTTACAAGTTTGATGTAAATCACTCATTGTATACTGTATATATCTGAGATTTCCTGTGTCTAATTTTCGCCATCATTTTATCACCTCCCCATGGCAAGTCTGAGATTTCAAAAAATCCCTTTGCAATTTTGCATCTTTAGTTTCTTGGCATGATGTTCACAAAGTCTGGTGATAATTACATGAAATCCCTAGGAGGATTATTTAGAAGTTCAGGGTTGACAAGACAACACACATACATGCACACACAAGAATGAAACTTGGAATATGCGCCATCTTTTGCCCCGGGCCTAATGGCTGACAATTCTGACATGTGTGCAAAGTTTCAAAAAGTTAAGAGAGCTTGAATAATTTAAACCAATTTTTAAAAGGAACATTACAAATCAAATGTGTTTATCTGAGATAAAATATTTATGAATAGAATTGAAGGCAAGTAAATAATTGAATAATTAGCATTTTTGGGTGAACTATCCTTTAAATTCTAGATTTTTATTTGACACTTACCTGAGTTGCAACATTTAACAGAGCTAATCTTCCATTCTTTGACACGGTGAAGGACATAATTGGATGATCCTCCTGAATGCTGTAAGACATCCAAAGACACTCACATGCCCACATGACTGAATAGCCAATCTAGTCTAATAGAAACTTAAAACTACAAAAACATACATAATATCAACATACATGTTCCTGTCAGTCAAATCATCAAAGCTGTATCCACGGATACGCTGGTGTGTATCAGAGGCTAGCACTGTTCTACCATCACCCAAACACCACAGGCACTGCACACGAACACCTTCCCACGAGTCCAGAAGATTTCCATCCAGATCCTGACGAGGAACACATTTTTTATAAATCAATAATACAAGTATTGGACAATGATTAAAATAAAATAAACCAGACATCTGTCTTTCTATAAACATCAGCACTTTTAGATCTCTGGACTAATAGGAACAATACACTTTCACTGAATTATTTGTCTACAATGTCCTATGGTGGATATGAAATCATTAAAAGAAGGAAAAGTATTTTTTTTCATGGTGTTTAGAAAAAGAAAAAAAAATATATATATATATATATATATATATAAAATATATATATTTTTGTCCATATACAGTCATGGACAAAAATAACGGCACCCTTGCAATTCTGTCAGAATATGCAACAATTCTCTTAGAATATTGTTCCAATTGCAAGTGTTTTGATATTCACTGCAATTCAAACAATGCTTATTGTTTTTGTGTGCACTGGAACAACACCAAAAAAACAGACAAGAAAAGTCAAACTTTCACTTTTCAAGTCAAACTTTTCAAAATTTCACACAGAACTTTTGGCAATATTAAGAAATAATTGATTTTCAAGCATGTGATGCTCCTGTAATTTGTATTTAGACACAACTGTGGCAACTAACAGGTGCGGGCAATATAGTAATCACACTTGTAACTAGTTTAAATGGAAAAAAAGTTGACTCGGCCTTTGTGTTGTGTGTCACACTGAGCATGGAGAAAAGAAAGAAGTTTGAAGAGTTGTCTGTGGCTTTGAAAGAAGAAAATTGTAGGAACATTTGGACAATCTCAAGGCTACAAGTGCATCTCCAGAGATCTTAATGTTCCTGTGTTCACTGTGTGCAATATCATCAAGAGGTTTACAGCCCATGGCACTGTAGCTAACTTCCCTGGATGTGGAAGGAAGAGCAAAATTAATGAAACATTACAACAAAGGATTGTTCGAACGGTGGATAAAGAACCCTGATTAACTTCCAAACAAATTCAAGCTGATCTGCAGACACAGGGTACAACACTGTCAGCTAGCACTATCCGTCGCCATCTGAATGAAAAGGGCCGCTTTGGTAGGAGACCTAGGAGGACACCACTGCTGACACAAAGGCATATAAAAGCATGACTAGAGTTTGCCCAAACTTATGTGAGAAAACCACAATCCTTCTGGGAGAATGTACTATGGAGAGATGAGACAAAAATAGAGCTTTTTGGTAAAGGACATCATGGCACTTTTTAAAGAAAAAGAAACAAGGTCTTTAAAGAAAAGAACACAGTCCCCAAAGTTAAACATTTTGGGGTTGCTTTGCTGCTTCTGGCACTGGATGCTTTGACTGTGTGAACGGCATCATGAAATCTGATGATTACCAAAGAATTTTGGAGCACAACATAGTGGATCTGAATGACCCGGAGCATTTTGCAAAATACCAGTAGAGAGGTGTAAGAAACTCATTCATGGTTACAGGAAGCAACTGATTTCAGTTATTTTGTCCAGTGCATTTTTTTGTACCAAAACATTTGCAACTGCAACAATTTTCTGAGAGAAGGGTTGCATTTTGCAACAGAACTGCAAGGGTGCCCATATTTTTGCCCATGACTATATATATATATATATATATATAATTTTTTTTTCTTTAATGGAAAAGACATTTCTGAATAAAAAGATCATTACTGTAATGCAAAACACAAGTTGAATCTATTATATTTTATTTGCAATTTTTTCTTGTTAAACCATGTTTATTTTTACCAGGAACAATGCAATTGAGTTTAACGGTGCAGCCAAAATAGATTTACAAAACAATTGCAATTTTCTAATGAATCTAAAGTGTCTTTGCATTCGAAGCAACCAATAAAGCGCTATGACCTTCTGATGTTGGGATGAACTATGTCTTAAACATTTCTTGGTAAGATTTACCATATTATAGTTGAGAACAGTATAACTTTGTAACATCACTTACACACTGGTAGAACTGGCCTCTCTGACCTCCAGTAACAAAACGTTTGCTGTCTGGATTCCAGGAAACACTTGTCAGGCTGTCCTCATGGGACTGGCTCATTTTGGTTCTCAGTTCACCCGTCTAAGTAACCACAGCAGCGGTTTGAAACGGAGACAATCTTGTAGAAAGAATCTGAAAGTTGATTTCAGGTCTAAGGTGGGCAAACCCTCACCTGAATATTCCACACCCAGAGTTCAGAGCAGTCATCTGGTCCACAGGCTATCAGATAAGTGTCATCAGGACTCCAAGCCAGATAGGAAACCCCATAAGCATGACCCTCCAAAGCCTTCAGCTGCTTGAGCTGGTAAGTTTCCTGTCAAAACATCTCAATCCATTAAACTCTTTGATTGTGACCTAAATGCTGAATTATTTAATTAAGATGGGGACACTGCAGGTGGGAAAACTCACCGAGTCAACCTGCCATATAATTACTGTTGTATCTTTGGATCCTGATGCCAATTTGGTGCCGTCATTGGAGAATTTACAGAACCAGACTTCACTGCAGTGCTCTGTCAGGATCTGCTGTGTATAGCAGGGGAACCGTTTCCTGGAGATAACAAAGAATGTACCCTGGAGTAGACTATCTGGAGAGCCAAAGCTTTAACAAGCCCTTAATATTGTATACCCACAGTGACCAACACATTGACATTACTGATGTATTAATTTTTTTTCTTTTAAACATTTTAGGAAGCCAGTGATCATGAGTTTACATATAACATATGTTGATTAATGTGAACTGAAGGTAAGTGTTGTTCATTGCAACACCGGCGTTTCAGCATTGCAAACTGTCACCACTCTTATGCTTTTAACTTTCTTGAGAAAACTTCAACAGCTAGCAGGCTCAATATTAACACTCTATCACTCTGATACTCTTTGTTGTACAAACCCGATTCCAAAAAAGTTGGGACACTGTACAAATTGTGAATAAAAAAAGGAATGCAATAATTTACAAATCTCGTAAACTTATATTTTATTTACAATAGAATATAGATAACATATCAAATGCTGAAAGTGAGACGTTTTGAAATTTCAGGCCACATATTGGCTCATTTTGTATTTCAAGACAGCTACACATTCCAAAAAAGTTGGGACAGGTAGCAATAAGAGGCTGGAAAAGTCCAATGTACATATAAGGACCAATTTCCCACTTAATAGGTCAATTGGCAACATGATTGGGTATAAAAAGAGCGTCTCAGAGTGGCAGTGTCTCTTAGAGGTCAATATGGGCAGAGGATCACCAATTTCCCCAATGCTGCGCCAAAAAACAGTGGAAAAATTGCAAAGAGTTTGAAGTAATCACCATCTACAGTGCATAATATCATCCACAGATTCAGAGAATCTGGAACAATCTCTGTGCGTAAGGGTCAAGGCCGGAAAACCATACTGGATGCCCATGATCTTCGGGCCCTTAGACGGCACTGCATCACAAACAGGAATACTACTATAATGGAAATCACAATATGGACCCATGAATACTTCCAGAAAACATTGTCTATAGGTTAAAAAAAGGAGCCATATTTAAACATGATCCAGAAGCACAGGCGTTTTCTCTGGGCCAAGGCATTAAAATGGACTGTGGCAAAGTGGAAAACTGTGCTCAGACAAATCAAAATTTGAAGTTCTTTTTGGAAAACTGGGACGCCATGTCATCCGGACTAAAGAGGACAAGGACAACCCAAGTTGTTATCAGCGCTCAGTTCAGAAGCATCTCTGATGGTATGGGGTTGCATGAGTGCATGTGGCATGGGCAGCTTACACATCTGGAAAGGCACCATCAATGCTGAAAGGTATATCCAAGTTCTAGAACAACATATGCTCCCATCCAGACGTCGTCTCTTTCAGGAAAGACCTTACATTTTCCAACATGACAATGCCAGACCACATACTGCATCAATTACAACATCATGACTGCGTAGAAGAAGGATCCAGGTACTGAAATGGCCGGCATGCAGTCCAGATCTTTCACCCATATAAAACATTTGGCGCATCATAAAGAGGAAGATGCGACAAAGAAGACCTAAGACAGTTGAGCAGCTAGAAGCCTGTATTAAACAAGAATGGGACAACATTCCTATTCCTAAACTTGAGCAACTTGTCTCCTTAGTCCCCAGACGTTTGCAGACTGTTGTAAAAAGAAGAGGGGATGCCTCACAGTGGTAAACATGGCCTTGTCCCAACTTTTTTTAAATGTGTTGATGCCATGAAATTTATAATTAACTTATTTTTCCCTTACAATGATACATTTTCTCAGTTTAAACATTTGACATGTCATCTATGTTCTATACTGAATAAAATATTGAAATTTGGAACTTCCACATCATTGCATTCGGATTTTATTCACAATTTGTACAGTGTCCCAACTTTTTTGGAATCGGGTTTGTACAATTAACAGCATCGTGGAATATCCTGGAAAATCTACAGAATGGACTGAAACATAAAAAAATGTGTTAAACTGAGATGCAAGTACTGCAGTTTAATTGCTAGCTGAGTGGTCTCAAAATATTTAATAACATGCAAGGGGTAGAGTATGTGTAGAACATTGACATTGACAGATTTTGTGGATGAGGTTTACACTACCTTGCAACAGAAATGCATTAAAATGTCTGAGCCATTGTAATACTATTCAGTAACTTGTTAAATTCTGTTGCTCCACCATGAAAGTATTTGAACAAAAAGAACTGACCATTTAACCAGCAGCAGCACACACACACACACACACAAACCCATAGAACAGACTAGCATGTTCACAAAATTGATTTAAATTTTCAACAGAGTATCTCAGAAATCACTGCATCTTTAATCCCTGCTGACAGATACCACAACTATTCTAACTAGGTAACCATTCTATAAAGTCTACCTTCACTGGTAGGTATTCAAAATGTGATACAACTCAGATGACTGGTGGAAAATACAAGATCTTCACTTCTGGAGCTGCATGTGCCTCAGACAACTCCCAAGATGCTTTCTCCAAGTACTATAGACCTTCTTTGTATTCACATGCATTCAGCAGACAGTAAGGCATCTTAGGGTTTGGAACAAAACTCTGGTCTTGACCACATAGTTCACATGTACCTGGTTATTCATAATTCATGTACCTGCTGCACACATGGTCTATTAGCAGAGATACAGAGTCCAGCCCACTGTCCAGTTTGGTATTGTGGTACAGACAGCGATCTCTCTGCAGCTCCACTGACTGATGCAACAGAGTATGCAGACGACGGGGTGGCAGCATCACAGATGGGGGCAAGTACACTGTGGCAATATATGGGAGAGAGGAAAACAGAGATAGAGACCATAGTGGTTACAGAGGGCTGGACTCAGTTTCATCCGAATTCATTTCATAAACAGAAAAGTACATCTTGTACTTGACACCATGCAAGTCCAACATATTCTTTAGGTTTTTCAATCCCAGAATTTAATCCATCTCCTGAATTTAAGTAGAACTGAACCAAACCCTAGCTGAAAAAGAATTACATGAAACTATAAAAAAATTTAAAGGTGGAAGTGTAAACAACTCACGTAAAAGTAAAAATAGCTAGGCCATTCCTTTTATGTAGTACATTTTCATGCTCCATCATACAGTGAGGGAAAAATTATTTGATTCCCTGCTGAGTTTGTAAGTTTGCCCACTGACAATGAAATCAAACAAAAAGCGCTTTAAAAAAAGTTATAAATTGATTTGCATTTTAATAAGTGAAATAAGTATTTGACCCCTTCGCAAAACATTACTTAGTACTTGATTGCAAAACCCTTGTTGGTAATCACAGAGGTCAGACATTTCTTGTAGTTGGCCACCAGGTCTGCACACATTTCAGGAGGGATTGATTCCCAAAATCAGCAGGGGATCAAATAATTTTTTCCCTCACTGTATATGTCTTGATATATTGAATAAAGCATTATTGATAGCAAATTCACTAAAACAAAAAAATATCCCAAAATGTAACTTTGAAGTGTGTAGTTTACACGGTAAAACAAAACTTTGCCAGTAATGTTAACTGAGCCCCTATTTTACCCCCCAAAAAATCCAAGTTTTAGGGCTACAATCAGCCAGAACTGGATCCATTTATTTTTACACAAGAATAGCATAAAGATGTAAAACACTCATTTAATTTATACAGCAGCACTTAGTCAGCTAGTATTTCAATAGCACAAACATCAGTAGGACTTAGCATTGGATTTGATGAGTTTTGTGTTTATCTTTGTGGGACTGATGTTGAAAAGATTTTGTAAAACTTTTTGCTATTTAAAAATCACCATTAAAGTTAAGATGACAACCTCATATAATCTAATTGTCAATCCCTCACTTAGCAATTAATAACATTATTTCTGTGTCAATCCTGGTATTGTCTTGTCACTGTGTATATGAAGTTTTATGTGCCCGAGCCTGACCAAAGTACATTTCTGAAGATCTAATATATATTTTGAAGATATACTTCTACAAATTATATGACAACCAGCGTTTCATAATTCAAAAGGTACTTTATAACAGGAATAAGGTAGTTGACAGAGTTTAAACAACCAGCGTTTCATAATTCAAAAGGTACTTTATAACAGGAATAAGGGAGTTGAGTTAGAGTTTAATTGATTTTAAATAACTCACTCTGTAGCTTGTCAAGGAGTTTGGATCGCGAGACCATCCCTTTCCCCTCCCACTCGGCTTTGGCATGCAGATCTTCAGAGTGACTGCACATCAGATACCTTAAGCAGCCAACACACAGCATCAATGGTACAGTCACCAGAGAGACGCAATGACTAATCTCAACAGCTGCATTATTTTAACAGTTAACAATTAAGGCTTGAGTAAAAGCACTATTAGACTTTAAGGAAATGATTATTTTATTTAAAAGAGAAAGAGAAATTAAAAAACATGGAGCACACCATTCTGAATCTGACTTGCAGCCAAATGAAAGCCATCCTTCAAAAACAGTAAGGCAGCAATGCAAAGAGGTACTGCAATGAATATACAAAACACTTAAATGCCACAAAAATGTTTAAGATCAACCTTAAATGATAACGGACCCTGTTATAAATAAACCTCAGCTAATGTTTTCTAACATTGGAAGCCTGTTTGGAAAGCTTTCACCATGTCTTAAAGCTGATTCCATTAAATAAAGAAATCATATTGGACCTGGCAATGATTTTTATGACATTTGGTTTAGTTAGGGGTTCTTTAATGTGTGCATACTGTACAGCACGATTTATACAAATGTATAATATTTATACAAATACTGACACTTTAATAAATGCAAATATACACTGTACTAAACAGTATAAACAGTACTTAGCATAAAATGTCACCATTACCAAAAATGCTTTTGTATTTAGTATGTTTAGTATTTGGTCAGTATATAGTAAGAAGAAATTATTGAGGGGGGGTTAAATTACTAAAGAATTTATGTAATTGTTAGTGGGACTGAAATCAGAACCAGAATCTTATCAGACTAAACATATAAATCATTATCTCTAGCTGTGAAAGACATGGGTTCACAGACAGGGGAACCGTACCGTAGAAGATACACATGACACCAAGCCCGTCCTCCTGCCCACTAGCCAGTGGGCCCCAACACACGGGAGGATACAGGCTCTACCCTGAGGTTATAGAACCTCCCAAAGGTGTTGGGTGTCGGCCAACCCGCAGCTCTAGAGCTAAAGAGGCGCAGTGCGTCAAAGCCCAGGAGAAGGCAACACTCCTAGTCGAGTGAGCCCTCACTCCGGGGGGCACGGCATGCATTTGGGCATGGTAAGCCAAGGCGATGGCATCCACTATCCAGTGGGCCAACCTCTGTTTGGAGAGGACCTTCTCAGGGCCGCTTAGCCATCCTCTTGGAGGGCTTGTCAGGGGCCTGAGGAGCGGGCGTCGACTTCCTACGGCCGGCTCGACGGGGACGGGGCTGCGGCCCCCTCGGCGACGGGCAGACGGGGGGGCAGGTCGCGGCGTAGAGGTGGAATCCCACCGCGGGAGGATGTGCCAAATCGCCTCCGTCTGGCGCTGGACTGTTGAGAACTGCTGGTCAAAGCCCTCAACAGTGTCGCCGAAGAGGCCACCTTGGGAGATGGGGGCATCAAGAAAACGGGCCTTGTCTGTATCCCGCATCTCCGCAAGGGTTAGCCACAAGTGGCGTTCCTGAACCACGAAGGTGGACATCGTCCGGCCAAGGGCCCGCGCCGTGACCGGTCGGTCGCCGTGCGCAGTTCCTGCATCAACTCTGGCTTGGAACTACCCTCGTGGACCTGCTTAAGCGCCTTAGCCTGGTGGACCTGCAGGATGGCCATGGCGTGCGAGGCGGAGCAGCCTGCCCCGAAGGGGGGAGTCCAGCGTCGTCCTCTGGCTCAGAGGATAGCAGCCCACTTTCCGATGCAGCGAGCGACATCCTGTCCTCATCCAGAGCACCAAAAGTGATAACGGGCCCCCCGGGGGGAAGCCGCACCACCACCCCGACGGAGAAGTCTCCACAGTCACTCTCAGGTCTCCCAGAGTGCTAACCAGCTCCGCTGTCTTAAGCAGTTTACGCGAGGCAGCAGACTGGGGAGCAAGAGAGGGGGCTCGACCTCCCACCACGAGAGAGAGCCGTGACCACAGCAACGAGATGGGCATGTCCTCGCAATGAGGGCATGACCTCACCGTGAACGTTACCTCAGCATGCGGTTTGCCCAGTCATGTGACACAGCGCTCATGGCCATCAGTTAAAGTAAGGAAAAAACCGCATCCAGAAACGCACGGACGGAAAGACATCTTTAAAAAGACGCACACTGTCCGTGAAGCTCTTTAGAGGAAACACTCTCTTGTGAGGAATTTGCTCTTCAGTGTGCCGGTCCGCCGAGGCACGCAGGGGAACCGCCGAACGGGAAGGAAAAACCCACTGAAATTGTCGTCTAAACACCGCAGAACGCTGGCGAACCCAAGGAAGGTGCGGAGCGAATGTGCAAAACACACACACTCTGCCCCGAAGCAAGAATCTGAATGAAAGCGAGTGCAGCTCTTTTGTCCAATGCTCACTGGCTCTTTCCTCTCGGGCCGATGCTCATTGGCGCGAAGGTGATAGGGCTCTCAAGCAAGACCCCATACGTCATTTCGTTGACGGAACGTTGAACGTGACTGACTGAAAGGGAACCATAAAAGGTATAATCAGTTACAATACCTAATAACGAGTCAAAAAAAGAAATGCTGCATACTGTACTAAAATCAAACTTTTATTGATTATATTGATTATCTCAGGTACATTACATTATCTAAGGGTGATTTGAGTGTCCATCCGAAGGATCACGATGATGACGCTCTGTGTTGCTCCTATGATATGTAAGGTTTAAACTTTCCATGCCCAAGTATTGAAAAAAAAGTATTTTTTTCCTACAATGCAATAGTACAGTGATTCCAAAGTACATTTGGTGAGGTCCTTTTCAAGAATTTAGTGTAAGATGCCCTTAACATAAGCTGATTATCTGTTTTTAAACTCATTGTTAACATATGTTGTCCCTAGTTTTCACTTCCAGTCCAAATGACAGTTGGAGGTCTTTGGAAAGACTTTTTTTATTAATTTTGTCCACATTTTGCAAAAACCCTTGCTATTGTATAAACAGGTTTAAAAATGTGTGCATACATAAAATGGTTGGAAGAGAAGCAGAAAAGAGACTTATTTTAAGACAAACATGTAATACCATTATTTTAATACTGATTAGATAAATATCACCACGATTCCCACCTTCAAATAATAAGGATAACACGAACGCATTTTAATCTATTTTTACTAAAAGCAAAGTTTCTCTGCTGTTGTAATATTATCATAATTACACTAATAAACGCAAGGCTGTGTAATACTTCAAAAAACACATAAAGCAACATCCAAACAGAGAAAAAAAACATAAGCAGATCTGTGGCCTTGTACTTTTTACTTTATGTTGGCTTGTTATTTATTTGGACAGATTAGAGCGTGAGCAAACTGTGAGACAGTTGCCAACCCTGCTAACAGACACAATAACTATACAAATAACTGTATTCACATCATTCTCTTCTTCGTTGGTTTCTCCAGATCGCCTCAAGTCTAGTTCTAGGTCAGAGAGCTGTTTATTAAAGTCTCACTAGCCAATAAGAGTAAAACAGTTACGCTCTGCCCACATGTGAGGTTTGTACCATAATGTTGAACGTAACTGCGGATTAAAAGCAAAAACTAAGCGTAAACAAAAACTCTTCTTCTTTCAGATTATTTTCGTTTGTTTCTTCAACGTTTTACATTTATTGGCACAAAATAAATCCCATATAACCCTGGGCAGTCATGTGTGCAGATGTAATTTGTGATGTCAGAGAGTTGAGGAAGTTCAAAACAAGACATTTTTACAGCTTTCATTTCAATAAACATATTTTGGATTGAGAAAGGAATCTTTGAATTATAGTGCGCTGTCAAAATACAATAAATACCTTTATACTAAATATCCATAAAAATGTGATGTGTATATATTTTTGTATATTGTTTTACATATCATAATATGACATCTAATAAAAAAATTAAGAAACAAAGACAAAATGGCTTCTTCTAATTTCCCAAAAATAACTGAAAAGCTTTAGAAATTAAGTGTGGGCAGCACATAATACCCGCTGATGATGTGGATTCGTTCAGTATTGTACTTCAGGGGGGTAAGCTCGGCTCTGAGCACCTGTAGTGCCTCCAGAATTTTTCCATCCTCCAGATACTCTAAATACTTCTGCTGCAGAAGCAAGAACTTCATCCGCTGAACACAAAAGAGAAATCTATATCAGAATGCTTGCAAAAGTAATGGTGAATTTTTTTTTTTTAGAGTACTTTGAACTTACCACAACAGCACCAGTTGAATGCATAAGTGCTTTCAGCTCATTGAGGTCACTCTCAGCCTATTATATAACGATATATAAAAACAGATTAACTGAGTTTTCACAAGTTGACAAACCCTTATCTGCATGTTTGGTTTGCTTTGGCCCATATGACTACTACATAAAAATAACAAAGTTTATAAATGCACAAAAATTCTGCATGTTAAAAAATTAACACTTTTTACAGTGTCTTTGTTTCATTTAAAATGTACTTATTATAGCACCTAAGGCAGTTGTTATAAATAAAACGATCACAAATAATTGTTTGATGATGTGCACTGTCTAACTGAAACCTGGCTTAAACCAGATGATTATATCAGATCTAATGAGTCTGCTCTAGTTGCTGTTGCAACTAACTATAAGCATACTCCTAATGTTACTGGACATAGGTTTAAATTATTTGAAGTGCTTGTACAAAATTTGCATGCTATCAGATATAACAAAATAAATCTTTGCTTTCTCTTTTACTGGCTACTGCGTAGTAGGGTTGTCACGATACCATAAACACATATTACGATACTATACTAGCTGAAGTAGCACGATACCAAGTAGTATCACAATACCATGCAATATTGTATTAATTCTTAATTCAAATCTATGAAATGAAGCAATTTTCAGAAATACGAAGACATAAATGAAAACATACGAAAGTAATGAAGTAATTCCGAAGTAATTTTACATATTTCGCTACGTGAGTTGCTCTTTTTTAAGAGACTGTCGCGGTCAACCGTTGTATGTAAATTTATTGTATTCACAAGAACAGACCATTGCAAATTAAAAAAACTGAATCAGATGCGTGTTTGAACTGAAGGGTCAGAAAACGCACAATACCATATATGGCATATAAGGCGCGATTTCTGCACAGTATTTTAAGCATTTCAAGGGCACGCAGAAAGACGATAGAACAAAAAAAAGACGCTATATTTATTTGCAGGCACAAGTGTTCGAACATTTTAGCAACTGCACTACAGGCCACATACAACATTACTTACGGTAGAACCGCAATGACGATACTACAGTTTAAAAATACAGTGGCACCGCTAGTATTTTGTACCCTTAGTATCATGATACTACCGTAGTACTGGTAAACCAGGCAACCCTACTGTGTAGAGACCCCCAGGGCCTTATGTAGAATTTCTAAATGAGTTTGCAGATTTTCTCTCAAACTTATTGGTTAATGTTGACAAAGCACTATTTGTTAGAGATTTTAACATTCATGTAGATAACACAAATCATGTATTAGGACTTACATTTACAGACCTACTAAACTCTTTTAAGTCATGCAATATGTTAAAAGTCCCACTCATCACTTTAATCATATGCCAAATTTAAATATATCACATGGAACCGACCTTACTGATATTGATATTATATCTCGCAATAATGATATCCTTGATCATCATCTTGTTTCTTGGCTACTTCACATTGCAGATATTAGCCATATTGCCCCGGTTTATCGACAAGGCAGATCAATTATCCCAACCCAATTATCCCTAAAAAGAAATTCACAAAAAACCTGCCTGATCCACACATTTAAACATAAATAAAGATAAAATTACTAGACTAGTACACAGACAGGGATGTACCCGTCAAATAAAAAAAAAATTAGACAGAAAAGTACTGCACCTAGGTATAATAGTGTTACTAATCCACTAACAGAGAAACTTGCAATCTCAAGCAAAAACGGCAAATAGCATGTCCTGCTTTAAAAGGCACTATGAAACAAAGACCCAAAACAAACAAAAACAATCAACGTTTCTATTTAATACAGTGGTCAGATCAACAAATAAACACAACAAACCTAAACAGAACATGCCATCACACTTTAGTATTGACTTTATGAATTTTTTTCACCTAGAAAATTGAAACCACAAGGGACACTGTGTCTGGCACTAAAGGGTACTGTGCATTTGACACTATAGATCATGACATACTTTTAAATCGATTACAAAATTACATGGTATTCAAGGCCTGGCATTACAATGGTTTAGATCTTACCTGTCGGACCGTTACCACTGGTGTTCATCTAAAAGGAAATTAACTAAATTATCACCAGTAAACTATGGCCTGCCACAAGGATCTGTTTTAGGCACTGTGCTATTCTCAATATACATCCTGATCCTTGGCAGTATTATTAGAAAACATGGGATAGGTTTTCACTGTTATGCTGATAATACTCAATTATAGGGCTGCACGATTTGGAGAAAAAAAATGTAATTGTGTTTTTTTTTATCAAAATTGCGATTTACAATTTGATTTGCTATTACTTAAAAAATGAGCTACAGGTGTGTTATGGTGGTTTTAACAGTATAAAAAAGACTAAGCATAATCACAAACTATTCTAACACTGTGCTACTGTTTATTTAAAACCACTTAAACATTGTGGCAATTTTCCTTAAGTTGTCATAATGCAAACATGACAAATTACAAAAATAACTACAGTATCTTGAATAAAGTTAACAAATATAAAATCTTAAACGTTTAACTTTGCTCTTCTGCAGACACACTTTGTTGCGGAGCTGAACTGCTGCTCCTGCTCATCTTTTCCAAATGGCATTCTTTGCTCATTCAATCAGCACGTGCAGTGTTAAAATGCCTCCTAATGGGTTAAACTCTGAGTCAAGCATAAAATGCTGTCAAGAACTACATGAATGCTTTTTACCATATTTGATAGTCCTTAATTGAAATAATTGCAGTTTTGAAAACGATTAATTGTGCAGGCCTACATATTTTATCATGACCAGATGAGGCTTCAAGCAGCAGATGCGGCTGCCCCCTAACTTTCAACTATTCGTTAATCGAAGAGAAATGTGTAGTTAGTAATTAGTTGTAATTACTTGTAATTAGTGTAATTGTAACAAATTGTAATTAGTGCATTAGTTACAGAAAAATGTAAATAAATGTAAACACACCAAATTGGAAACGAGGTGTAAGTGTAAACAGACTGGCCAAAAAAATTGGATGTGGAATCGGATCGGAACTGAGCATTAAGACTTGCAGTGGAAACGCAGCCAGAGACAGCGGATGTGAGCTCCGGTACCACTGGTGTTTTATAGGCCTGTCACAAAAACTGTGTTGCTTTTTCCTATTGGAGTTCTAAAACATCTAACAATTCCTCAAGCAGCCACACAAAGACTCTCTCACCTTTTCCCACTCTCCCTCCATCACATGATTCCGGAATTTGGTGGCAGCGGGATGCTCAAGCCTACAGCCAGATTCCTGCATCAACTGGTCCACAGTTTGACTGAAATGCCGCAAATGGTAACGTGTTACAGGATAACATGGAAAAGATCAGCATTCCTTTCCCATGATAGTCAAAAACAAAATTACAGGATTGAAGTTTATGAAATGTATGCTTTCTCTTTGCAGGCACACAGACACAAGGGTCCAATCTCCTAGCAACAAGAAGTCAGTGTTTGATTAAACACAATAATAATAAATACTCTCTCCCATCCAATTCACTTTAAATAGTTAAAAGCAAACAAATGGAAGCAGGAAGTGTTCACACCAAATATTATTTAGTGTGATATTTAGATATTTTGTAGCTGAAGTTTTTTTCCTTGTCAGCAGCCAAGGAGAAAAACACAAAAGAACACTGTGGAACACAAATGATTTTTGAGAAATATCTTTCTGATTTTGTGTCCATACAATAGAAAACAAAGGGTGCCACTGTTGCTTGGTTACCAACGTACTTTAAAATACCGCATTTTGTGTTCCTCGGACGTAAAAAAGTAATTCAGATTTGGAATGACATGAGGGTGAATAAATGATGAAAGAATTTTTGGGCGAACTATTAATTTTAAACATTAAAAGCATAAAAAACAGAACTGACAAAGACGAGAACCACCATCAGACAAGAACTGTCACGACAATTCCAACAACATTAAAGACATAAAGCAGCAACGACACAACATGTAACCAGCACTGACACGCTAATCAGAACATAAACAAAACAATCCAAGACAATCGAACCCGAATAATCCTGCACGATCATTACGGCCAAGCTTCACTCACTTGAGTCCCAACCCATGTAGATGTTGTCCTATCAGCCTGATCACATCCTCGTCGGTCTGGGAAAGTCGTTTCTTCTTCCATACGTTGTTGTCGGAGGCCGGGCTCTCGGTGGACGACAGCCCGTTATTAGCGGCGGACAGAAACCCGTTGGAGTGCAAAGCTCCCGCGGCGGAGGACGAAGACTCCCCGTTCAGACAGGACAGCTGCGTCTCCGGCTTCTGTCCTCCTGTGCCGCTGGTCTGCATGCTATGAAACGCGTTTCAAGGGCCAGATCCTCGCGGCGCTAAGCTGCTGTGAAAGCGGACAGACGAGCGTCGATAGGGGGTTTGGAAGAACAGCGGCAGCAACACACACCCCGTTCTCTTCTGCTCTCTCCGCCACCGAACTTCAGCTTTTCGTCCGCAGGGCTCCGCCGGTTTCCGAGTCGGAGGAAACGGAGTCCAGAGTTTCCTCGCCGGCGAAGTAAGAGTCAAGATGCCTCTCGGGCTCAGTTTTACTGTGATCACAGACGCGACAGCGGCCAGCAGACGTTCGCTGTTCTTGTTATTGTTTTGTCAAAGAACAGCTGCAAGTCCATTATGGACGTCTGTGCGCGTTGACGTCACAATAAGCGACACAACAACCTTGAGCTCACTAGAACAGGGGTCGTTTTATACCAACAGGCAATAGTCTATCGGTTGCTACTGTAATTGTGTAGTTTTTTTTAAAACTGCAGTTTTATATTTGTTAATATTATATTTATATACTATTATTTATGTTTAAATAATTCGTAAAATAATTATTTTCTACTGTCACACATACATGTACATAAAAAGCATGGTGCCTATAAAATCATAGTAGTTTTTCATAGTATGGATGTTTTTAGCGGATATGAATTTTACTCTAAACGATTCTTCACCACAAAACTCTAAAACCATCAAACCAGACCACCCTGTCAACTACCTTTGTGATGCAAATTAATTAACTAGGTCATTCAAAAAGTTAACATGATTAGTTTGTCAAAATACCACAGTACTGTAAAATACATAGTACTGTAAAATACTGTTGCAAACCATTGTTAATACGCATCTCTTACAGTGTAATTAATTTATGTAACTTTATAAGATTTTAATAGGTTTTATTGGTGACAGTGGTGACTAATACAAAGTTACCAGTTTTGTATCACAATCAAATTTTGTATCCACTATTCCGTATTTTTGAAATTGAATAAATAAACACATGGTCGCATGAATAAATGTAATGGTGAGCTTTATAGGTGGATGAATCAATACGTTTCTTTGTAACATTTAAATTAAATAGTTTAAAGAGGTTAAAATCATGAAAAATAAACAGATTTAAGTAATATATCATTCATAGTGCCATTCCATAAGGATAATTAAAAAATATCAGATTTTAGCAAAATACTGCACTAACGTCAAGCAAAAACTGTAACAGGGTTTTAAAATGTTACTTTAAATGTTGTAACTCACCAAAATGACTGTTTTGTTACTTTATTTGGAGACCTCTTGTGGCGACATTAAGTAATTAGTGGGTCAATTGCCCTTTCACCTGTTAAACCACACCCCACCCCTAGCAGAAAAGCTGAGAGGTGGTAGGTAAAATGTGCTCCCGAAAAATGAGTTTTCCTTGTAAATTGACACTTGTTAATTTTACAAGTAATATTAAGATAAATAGTTCATGATGTTGTGTAACAAGATTTTAAAATGACTGCGATTGTATTTGATGCTCAACATGTGCGTTGCATGGTTGACGCCATCTTTTTGGATCAAGCACAGGTTTATCTCTCATTTCTGTTAGCTCTTTTAGATGAGTGTACATGTGTTTAAATGCTCACTTTCACCAGAGGATGTATGTCTCTCCTTGTTGTCTTACAGTAAACAACGCATGAATCACAGTTCTTCATGTCTGACTGTGATTGGAATGCTGTCGGATGAGAAACATTACACAACGTCATGCAATGTAAATACAAGTCAAAACCAAATGTTATGTTTGCTTACACATACAGAACATCCCTGATGTTTGTAATAAATAAACTGTATGGCCAGTTTTTAAAACACATAGATCCATACTAATGCCCATCTGATTATACAGTAATCTAACTACACTAAAATCGAAATATAGGACTTGAGGAAATAGGAAGGGAAGGTCTCCTTGGATCACCTCCTCAGAGTACCACAATGGAGTGTTACACAAAGCAACTTCTATTAGGCACAAGTAACACTTTTACTAGAATATAATGTAGTGGGGTCCAAAGTCTAAAATGCACTGTAATGCTTCTATTTTGCATTTGTCTTTTCATGACAAATTCTATTATCTGCAGAAACAATTTAAGTGAAACATTTTTTTCTTGAATTACAAAATTACAAAACAAATAATTTTCTTATTTGGTTTGTCCCATTTGCTCTAATCATAGAATGCACATGAGCTGGCATAGACTTCACAGATTTGTTCCAAATTCAATGATCCATGTTATCCCAGAATGACTAGAAAATTATTTAAAAAGCATCTTGCGTACTTCAACGGAACCAAGCAAATCTGATCTGAGTTAGTGTCACAGATTTGCCAAATATACCAAATATACACTGCTTCTCATTTCACCAACCTATTGTCTGGTTTTATTTTATTAATTTGTGGATGTGAACACTAAGTCTTTCTAGTTTCCCATCAATATTTCTTTTCCCAGTAACACAGAAAACACTTTTGAAAGTACTGATTACTGGAACATGTACTCAGCAGAGGAGGTATGATGTGGAGTGTGCAAAAGAAATGTAGAAGTTTTATGTATGGCTGTGCGTGCATGTACAATATATGTGTTAGTCAAGAGTTGTTCACTAGTTGGTGCGGCAAGGTAACAAAAGAGCCATTAATGGAGTCTTGTTTCTCTCGTCCCTTTAGAAAATAGGTAAGCAGCTCTCCTTTCTCTTTAACAAATATTGGTCCCCTTTTTTACAAAGCAGAAGCCATAGTCCTTCAGCAACAGAATGTCCCATTTGTGATTTTGTCATTTTTCAGATGTGTGCTCCTAAGCAGCCCCTCTATCGTCACTATGCAGTCTAAATGCCCCCTTTGCATAGCCCGCACTAAGACTACACAGTTAACTTACACCCAACAGTCTATGTGGCTTGGTTTGGGACAGTGCCATTTACATGAATTAGACTAATAGCGCATTTCCTGGAGATCCTTTAAAATGTTGCTAATCAGGTTCTCAAGCATATCAATTCCACATCCTCTTATTATTCATACATTTAAACTGACACTATTGGGATGACTACTTTTAGGAAGGTACCTTAAATTAAATTTGGACTTTTTTTGTGTGAAACCCTCACCTGGATGTTTCCCATTACTCCTGTTGACTCCATGCAACTAGCGACATTGACAGTGTTTCCCCAGATGTCAAAATGAGGTTTACGGGTCCCAATAACTCCAGCCAAAACAGCCCCCTTATTCAACCCTTTAAAGAAAATCACATCATATACAGTATGCATAAGAATTGTAAACATTAAGCAGAATGGTAGTGCACTAACTGATGCGGAGCATGAAGTTATTGAAGGACTGGTAGTTGATGTTCATCAGGGTGACCTTCATGGCTAGATCAGCTAGATCTGCCAAGTGTTGGCATCGTTCCCTATCTGAATTTTTTTCTGTTGTGGGAGTCAATATAATCACAATATAAGTCAATATAAAAACAGTCAATATAATCATCATCATTTCCAGTAGTAGATTGATAAATGGATTTCATCATTTTGCTTTCTTCTTTACCTTCATGCATGCATATCTGTTAGTGTTATTATCTGAAGTGACTCCTGATGCTGCCATGTAGGTGCTGCCAATAGTCTTAATAAGAAATAGTTCACCAAAAATTATAATTCTGTCATAATTTGCTTAGCCTTGTTCCAAACCTGTATGACTTTCTGAAAACAATACAATTTTGGAACAATATCCAGGTTACTCTTTTCAATATAATTTCGGGTGAATAGGGGCTGAGGCTGTTGACCTCAAGAAAATGCAAAAAAGACAACTAAAACACTACAAAAGCATTAAAAAACAATTCAAGTCTTCTAAATCCATAAATTTTGCTGTTTAGAGCTTTGTAGATCATCTACAAATGATATGAATGTGAAACGTTTTGTGGCCCACAAAAGAACATTTTTTTTGGGGTAAACCATCTACCATATATATATTCTATACCAGGTCGCCCCCACGGACCACAAGTCGCCTGCAGGCCTGTTCTAAAAATAGCAGAACTTACTAGTGAGCTGCATCTAAAATTTAATTTGATTCTGTTGCTATTCTTTTTTAATCACACTTGCATTTATATAGATTTAAAAATGACAATATCTTAAAAATATGTTTATTATACATGAAGTTTAGTTGTTATTTCAGAAGAGTGTATCAGACTGGTAGCCCTTCGTATGACTCCCCCTGAAGTACCCATGAAGTAGCTCTTTCAAAAAGGTTGGTGACCCCTGTTCTATAGACTATCAAAATCAGAAATTATTTCATTGAGGAACCTCAGACACTCAATACCGCCATTGTTCATGTTTTCCTCCATGTTGAAACCAGAAAAATTTGGTATGGAGGCAAACATGACTCCAATCTCATCATAGGATTGGCTGTAGAGCTCCTAGAATGTGTACATGGAAAATAATAAAAAAGCAATTGGATTTGACTACATATATTTTTGGAAGTTAAAGCCAACAGATGGGATTTTTTTCACCTCATCTCTCTTCTTGGAGCCAAGAAAATGTCTGGCAATGTGCTCCGGAAGCATATTAGTGACCAGAGCCTCATTCCAACTGTAAGGAATGCTCAGAAACATAGGAACACTCAAAAACACTCAGTAACACCAACGCCTCATCTCATACACCTTTTCCTTCTGTTCATGCACTTGAATCTTCCATAGGAATAGTGTACGTGCAAGCTTCTCAACCTAAACAACAACAAAGACAAACATGAGAAGGCCGCATGTTAGACCGCATATCTGAGACAACACAGGAAACAATACTAAATGCATAAAATAAAAAACATTGTTAGGGTAGCAAAAAAAAGAAAACGCTTCCTACAGTGCCTTGCAAAAGTATTTATACCCCTTGAACTTTTCCACATTTTGTCACATTACAACCACAAACGTAAATGTTTTTATTGAGATTTAATGTAATAGACCAACACAAAGTAGCACATAATTCTGAAGTGGAATGAAAATTATACATGGTTTTAAAAATTTTAAGCAAACAAAAATCTGAAAAGTGTAATGTGCATTTGTATTCAGCTCCCCTGCATCAATACTTTGTAGAGCCACCTTTCGCTGCAATTACAGCTCTTTTGGAGTACGTCTCTACCAGCTTTGCACTTCTAGAGACTGACATTTTTGCCCATTCTTCTTTGCAAAATAGCTCAAGCTCAGCCATATTGGATGGGGAGCATCTATGAACAGCACTTTTCAAGTCTTGCCACATATGCTCAATGGGATTTAGGTCTGGACTTTGACTGGGCCATTCTAACACATGAATATTCTTTGATCCAAACCATTCCATTGTAGCTCTGGCTGTATGTTTAGGGTCACTGTCTTGCTGGAAGGTGAATCTCCTTATATTTACATTTAGACATTTAGCAGACGCTTTTATCCAAAGCGACTTACAAATGAGGACAAGGAAGCAATTTCAACAACTTTAAGAGCAACAATGAATAAGTGCTATAAACAGGTCTCAGGAATTTCAACAGTGTAATAAAAGACTTAAAGAGGTAGTGACGGCGTGTAAGTTGATAAGGAAGTATAGCCAAAATTGTTGTTTTAAGTCGTTTCTTAAAAACAGCTAGTGACTCGGCCGTTCTGATAGAGTTATCAAGTTCATTCCACCAACCGGGTGGAATTGTGAAAGTAAGAGTCCGGGAAAGTGATTTCTTCCCTCTTTGGGATGGAACCACAAGGCGACGTTCATTAGCTGAAGTTTCTGGAGGGCACATAAAAGTGAAGAAGTGAGAGCAGGTAAGGAGGTGTGAATCCAGTAGTCACTTTAAAAGCAAACATCAGAGGCTTGAATTTGATGCGAGCTTCTACTGGCAGCCAGTGCAACTGGATAAGCAGCAGAGTGATGTGTGCTCTTTTAGACTTGTTAAAGACCACTCTAGCTGCTGCGTTCTGGATCAACTGCAGGGGTTTGATAGTAAAAGACGGAAGCCCTGTGAGGAGAGCATTGCAATAGTCCAGTGTGGAGAGAACAAGAGCTTGAACAAGGAGTTATGCTGCATGTTCCAATAGGAAGGGTTTGACATTCCTGATATTGTAGAGAGAGAATCTGCAGGAATGAGCGGTTCTAGAGATGTGGTCAGAGAAGCTCAGTTGATTGTCAATCATTACTCCAAGGCTTTTGACCATCTTGGATGGAGTAATGGTTGCCCCATCAATCTGGATTGAGAAGTTATGATGAAGAGACGGGTTGGCTGAAACCGCAAGCATTTCTGTTTTAGCAAGGTTGAGTTAAAGATGATGGTCCTTCACCCAACACGATATGTCCGTCAGGCAGGCTGAGATGCGAGTCGTTACCATGGGATCATCAGGGTGGAAAGAGAGGTAGAGCTGGGTGTCATCAGCATAGCAATGATAGGAAAATCCATGTTTCTGAATGACATATCCTAGAGATGCCATGTAGATGGAGAAGAGAAGTGGTCCAAGAACTGTGGCCTGGGGCACCCCAGTGTCTAGGTATTGCAGGTTGGACACCTCTCCCCTCCAAGACCCTTAAACAACCTGTCCGAGAGGTAAGATCTGGTTGAACATGATTTTTCCAGAATCTTGGCCATAAATGGAAGCAGGGATACCGGTCTGTAGTTTTTGAGTAGTGCTGGATCTAGGTTGGGTTTCTTTAGCAGTGGGGTTACCCAAGCCTGCTTAAATGTAGTGGGGAAAATACCAGTGTGAAAAGATATTATGTGAGTAAGTGCTGGTGTTACTTCTAGAGAAATAGCTTGAAAGAAATTAGATGGAATGGGATCGAGCGGGGAGGTGGTAGGATGGTTAGATAGCATGAGTTTGGAGACCTCAGACTCAGAGAGCTGGGAAAAAGATGTGTTTGTGGTGTTGATGGTGTAGCAAGTCTGCCTATTTGAGGTGTGGCGAATTTAGCACTGATTGATGCCGTTTTGCTGAGAAAGTAGCAAAGTCATTAGTAGTGGGTGTTGAAGATGGTGGAGGAGGAGGACAGAGGAGGAAAGAAAATGTTTTAAAGAGCATGCGGGAGTTGAAAGCATTGTTAATTTTGTGATGAAAATGTCTTTTTAGCAGTAGTGAAATCTGCCAAGAAGGAAGACAGAAGAGATTGGTAAGACCTATCTAGCGGATAATCTAGTGGGTGAGAGTGAGCATAGGTTTCTGCGAAAGGTGGTTTGCAGTGTGTGGTGATTCGGGAGTGATTTGAATGTTGAGAGTGAGAAGAAAATGATCCGATGTGTGTAGTGGAGTGACCAGTGTTTCATAAGTAGAGCAGTGGTTTGTGTAAATGAGGTCGAGCTGGTTACCGGATTTATAAGTAGCTGAAGTGGGGACTCTGTTGAGGTCAAAAGAGGCAAGAAGAGTGTTGAAGTCAGTAGCTTGACGTTTATCAACGTGGATGTTGAAGCCGCCAAGCAGCAGTAGAGGAGTGTCATCATCAGGGAAGGATAATAGGAGAACATACAGCTCGTCCAAGAAGTGAGCTAATGGACCTGGGGGGGGGGATGCGGGTGGTAGATGACAACCACATGAATGTGAAAGGGGTGGGTAATAGTAGCTGCATGAGATTCAAAAGAGCTGATAGCAGTTATAGATGGTCTCTGAGTGAATTTCCAGTCCCTAGAAATCAGTAGCCCAGTCCCCCCACCCCTCCCCATCTGACTTGGAGTGTGGGAGAAAGTGAATCTGGTGGAGAGGGCTGCGCGTGTAGCAGTGTCCTCAGGTTTTATTAAGTCTCTGTTAGAGCCATGTGGTTAAGGTTAGAATGAGTAGCTATAGATGTAATAAAGTCTGCTTTGTTAACAGCAGACTGACAATTCCAGAGGCCCACAAAAAGAGTTAGTGATGTATCAGAAGACATGTACAGTACGAAGGTTATGAGAATTGCGACGCCTGTACCATACATCACATGATTTGCGAGTGTTAGTAACAACAGGAATAAGTAGACACATAATATAAGTGATTATGTAAGAGAAACAAAAAGAAGTAAAATATAGAAAATAGTACTCAAGTGCTTAAGTGCTTTGTTGGTGTCTTTGTTTGGTGGAGTCGCTGGTCTTTACACTCGTTAGTCTTCACACGAGGAGGGCTGCCACAACCGCTGCCACGGTGAACTTACTGCTTATATACTCCCCTGAAACTCACATTGATTGAATTCAGCAGGACACACCTCTATATTAACCACAACAAAAGCTACTGAAACTTACGGGGGGAGTGCGGGACCAAACGTGACTTTTACACGCTGCTGGTCTCATTGCTAAGTGCTTCTCCTTCCCAGTCCTCAAGTTTTTTGCTTTTCTTTCAGGATTACCTGTATTTAGCTCCATCCATCTTTCCATCAACTCTGACCTGCTTCCCTGTCCCTGCTAAAGATAAGCATCCCCACACTGTACATGTTTCACAGTGGGGATGGTGTGTTCAGGGTGAAGAGCAGTGTTACTTTTCAGCCACATATAACGCTTTGCATTTAGGACAAAAAGTTCAACTTTGGTCTCATCTGACCAGAGCACCTTCTTCCACGTGTTTGCTGTGTACCCTACATGGCTTGTGGCAAACTGCAAACGGGACTTCTTATGTCTTTCTTTCAACAATGGCTTTCTTCTTGCCACTCTTCCATAAAGGCCAGATTTGTGGAGTAGACGATTTATAGTTGTCCTGTGGACAGATTCTTGCACCTGAGCTGAGAAATCCTTTCACCTGAGGATTTCTGCAGCTTCTCCAGAGTGACCATGGGCCTCTGCTGCTTCTCTGACCAGTGCTCTCCTTGCTCGGTCTGTCAGTTTAGGTGGACGGTCATGTCTTGGTAGGTTTGCAGTTGTGGCATACTTGTTCCATTTTTGGATGATGGATTAAACAGTGCTCCTTGAGATGTTCAAAGCTTATTTTTGGGATATAACCTAACCCTGCTTTAAACTTCTCCACAGCTTTATTGCTGACCTGTCTGGTGAGTTCCGTGGTCTTCATGATGCTGTTTGTTCACTAGTGTTCTCTAACAAACCACTGAGGCCTTCACAGAACATGTGTATTTATACTGAGACTAAATTACACACAGGTGGACTCTATTAACTAATTAGGTGATTTCTGAAGGCAATTGATTGCACTGGACTTTATTTAGGGGTATCAGAGTACTGGGGGCTGAATACAAATGCATGCCATACTTTTCAGATTTTTATTTGCTTAAAATTTTGAAAACCGTATATCATTTTCATTTCACTTCACAATTATGTGCTAATTTGTGTTTGTCTATCACATAAAATCTCAATAAAATAAATTTATGTTTGTGGTTGTAAGGTGACAAAATGTGAAAAAGTTTAAGGGGTATGAATCCTTTTGCAAGGCACTGTATATATTTAACTGATAGGTATGACCCATATCAGTCTCAAGGATTTGGAATGGTGTTGCAGCTTGCTGTCAAATGAATAATCTGGGTCCTGATGCAAGCAAGCAGAAGAGAGAAAGAGAGAGAAGTGTATCTTACATGTCTGGAAAAGTAATAGAAGCTGACCATCATGATGAAAATCATCACACTAATTGTGTATTTGGAGGGCACAAGATAAATCCTGTAAAAGAAATGGACCTTGTTCAAATCATTAATTTTATGACCTTAATCACAGAAGCCAAAAGGACCAACTGCCAACATAACCAAATAAATGACACTAAATAAACTGTCTATAGAGAGTAGTAAACAATAAACAAGATTTTTATATTATTGAAGTAAATGTTAATGTTGTCTTACTGAAGTTGTGTTCCAGGATTTTCCATATCTCTAATAAGTTTTATTGTACACACCCCTACCACATACCACATAATAATAGTGACACTTGCTTCAGTAAACACTACTAATAAAACAAAAGTATGCAAAAGAAGGCTGTACATCATGATTAGTGCTTGACCCACCTGTATTCCTTAAAACGAGACAGATCATACATGTCAAAGATGTCTCTCCAGCTGTACATGTTGACAACACCTATAGCTGCTGTGATCAGAAGCATGAGGGTGAGTTTGACCATGTGGTGCATAGTGGTGGTGATAAAGGCTAAAACACCAATGTAGCTTTAGTATTTTGGATTCTCCAAACAGCCCCCGGTTCCTGGTGTTCTTGGAGTGACCTTGGTTCCCTTTCAGTCAGTCACGTTCGACGTTACGTCAAGTGACGTATGGGGTGACGTATGGGGTCCTGCTTGAGAGCCCTATCACCTTCGCGTAGTAAAAAATCAAAAATTTGGGCAAAGCGCAGTGCGTTGGCTCACGCCGAAAGCGGGGTGTATAAAGCCGGCCGGCACTCGCTTTCATTCAGCTTCTTGCTTCGGAGCCGAGTGTGTGTTTACACTCGCTCACATCTTCGCGGTGTTCGCCAGCATTCGCCAGCGTTTCAGTGCTTACAAGGCGGATCCAGCGATGTTTTCTGTTCCGGGTTCGGCGGATTATCTGCGTGTCTGGCGGACCGGAGCTCTGACGAGCACATTTTCACAGAGAGCTATTTCCTCTAAAAGAGCTCCACGGGCGACGAGCGTCTTTTTAAAGACGTCTTTCCGTCCGTGTGATGAGCGTCTTTTTAAAGACGTCTTTCCGTCCGTGTGACGAGCGTCTTTTTAAAGACGTCTTTCCGAGCATCTTTTTAAAGACTTCTTTCCGTCCGTGCGCTTCTGGATGCGGGTGCTTTCTGACGTCATCCGACGGCCGTGAACGCTGTCCAACATGCCTGGGCCGGCTGCATACTGAGGCGGCATTCACGGGGGGTTCATGCTCTCACTGTGAGAGCATGCCCATCTCTTTGCTACGGTCAGCGCTCTCTCTTGTAATGGGAGATCAAGCCCCCTCTGCTGCTCTGGTTAGCACAGAGATCAGAGCAGCCAGGTGATAGTGCGGTTCCCCACAGGGCGGCCGTTATCACTTTTGGTGCTCCGGAGGACGACAGGATGTCGCTCGCTGCATCGGAGAGTGGGCTGCTCTCCTCTGAGACGGGGGATGACGCCGGACTCACCCCTTCGGGGCGGGCTGGTCCGCCCGACTCTGACCCAGAGCTGACAGCCGTGCTTGCCCGGGCAGCCGCGGCCATTGGGCTGGAGTGGAACTCTGCGGCCTGCCCCCCCGTCTGACCGTCGCAGAGGGCGTCCACCTGCAACTGCTACGCCCACTCCAGAGCGGACCGGGCCACAGCCCCGTCCCCGTCGAGCCAGCCGTAGGCAGTCGACGCCCGCTCCTCAGGCCCCTGATAGCCCCTCCAGGAGGACGGCCATGCGGCCCTGAGGAGAGTCGCCCAGACGGCAGAGGAACCGCTCTTTCTCAGGAGGTGGTGAAGGCACCGCTCCTTCCCCCGGTGGAGGGCCGGGCGGAGAATCTTTTGTTCCGCCGCCAAGCAGCAGCCCCAACCCTTCTCGGTGGCACTTCTGAGGAAGGGCGCAATCGAGCCTGTCCCTCCAGCCGAGATGCAGTCGGGCTTCTACAGCCCTTACTTCATCGTGCCGAAGAAGGGAGGTGGGATGCGACCAATCCTGGTGCGTGCTTTAAAAGGGTACCTGCACAAGCTACCCTTCAAAATGCTCACGCAGCGGCGCATTCTATCATGCTTCCGTCCCAACGATTGGTTCGCAGCTATCGACCTAAAGGACGCGTACTTTCATGTCTCGATCTTGCCCCGACAAAGACCCTTCCTACGGTTCTCGGTCGGGGGGCGGGCATACCAGTACAAGGTCCTCCCCTTCGGGCTGTCCCTGTTGCCCCGCGTCTTTACCAAAGTCGTGGAGGCTGCCCTT